>CAJGYO010000537.1:0-70842 GCA_904845875.1 Miscanthus lutarioriparius
AGTGCACCGATCTTGTGTCAAGATTAGCACTAACTCCAAACGGCCCAAAACGAGCTTCCAGTTGAGCCTCGTCACCTACGACTACCATCGGGTGCATCCTAAACGATATCTGAGCCTATGGTACGTTTGGCGCAAACCGTGCCCCTATCTTCCATCAACACTAACACCATCTCCAAACGGATTGAACAAGATTCCACATGACCCACATCACCTAGGAGTTCCATCGGGTGTGTCCAAAACGATATCTGAGCCTATGGTACGTTTAGCACAAACCGTGCACCCATCTTACATCGACACTAACACCATCTCCAAACGGATCGAACGAGATTCCACATGACCCACGTCACCTAGGACTTCCACCGGGTGCGTCCAAATCAATTTCTGAGCCTATGGTACGTTCGACGCAAACCGTGCACTGATCTTGCGTCAAGATTAGCACTATCTCCAAACGGACCGAAACGAGATTCCAGTTGAGCTTCATCACCACGAGTACCATCGGGTGCGTCCTAAATGATATCTTAGGCTATGCTATGTTTGGCACAAACTGTGGACCTATCTTGCACTAATACTAACACCATCTCCAAACGGACCAAACGAGATTCCACATGACCCACGTCACCTAGGAGTTCCATAGGGTGCGTCCAAAATGATTTCCGAGCTTGTGGTACCTTCGGCGCAAACCATGCACCGATCTTGCGTCAAGATTAGCACTATCTCCAAATGGACCAAAACGAGGTTCAGTTGCGCTTCGTCACCTACGAGTATCATCGGGTGCGTCCTAAACGATATCTGAGCCTGTGGTACGTTTGGCGCAAACCATGCACCTATCTTGCACTAACACTAACACCATCTCCAAACGGACCAAACGAGATTCCACATGACCCACGTCACCTAGGAGTTCCATTGGGTGCATCCAAAACAATATCTGAACCTATGGTACGTTGAGCGCAAACCGTGGACCAATCTTCCATCAACACTAACACCATCTCCAAACGGACCGAACGAGATTCCACATGATCCACATCACCTAGGAGTTCCGTCGGGTGCGTCCAAAACGATATCTGAGCCTATGGTACACGTTTAGCGCAAACCGTGCACCAATCTTATATCTGCACTAACACCATCTCCAAACGGACCGAACGAGATTCCACATGACCCACGCCACCTAGGAGTTCTTTCGGGTACGTCCAAAACGATTTCCGAGCTTGTGGTACCTTCGGCGCAAACAGTGCACCGATCTTGTGTCAAGATTAGCACTAACTCCAAACGGCCCAAAACGAGCTTCCAGTTGAGCCTCGTCACATACGAGTACCATCGGGTGCATCCTAAATAATATCTGAGCCTATGGTACGTTTGGCGCAAACCGTGCAACTATCTTCCATCAACACTAACACCATCTCCAAATGGATTGAACAAGATTCCACATGACCCACATCACCTAGGAGTTCCATCGGGTGCGTCCAAAACGATATCTGAGCCTATGGTACGTTTAGCGCAAACCGTGCACCCATCTTACATCGACACTAACACCATCTCCAAACGGATCGAACGAGATTCCACATGACCCACGTCACCTAGGACTTCCACCGGGTGCGTCCAAATCAATTTCTCGAGCCTATGGTGCGTTTAAGCGCAAACCCGTGCACCGATCTTGCATCAAGATTAGCACTATCTCCAAACGGACCAAACGAGATTCCAGTTGAGCTTCATCACCTACGAGGTTCCATCGGGTGCGCCCTAAACGATATCTCGAGGCTATGCTATGTTTGGCACAAACTGTGGACCTATCTTGCACTAACACTAACACCATCTCCAAACGGACCAAACGAGATTCCACATGACCCACGTCACCTAGGAGTTCCATAGGGTGCGTCCAAAACGATATCTGAACCTATGGTGCGTTGAGCGCAAACCGTGGACCAATCTTCCATCAACACTAACACCATCTCCAAACGGACCGAACGAGATTCCACATGACCCACATCACCTAGGAGTTCCATCGGGTGTGTCCAAAACGATATCTGAGCCTATGGTACGTTTAGCGCAAACCGTGCACCCATCTTACATCAACACTAACACCATCTCCAAACGGACCGAACGAGATTCCACATGACCCACGTCACCTAGGAGTTCTTTCGGGTGCGTCCAAAACGATTTCCGAGCCTATGGTGCCTTCGGCGCAAACCATGCACCAATCTTGCATCAAGATTAGCAACCATCTCCAAACGGACCAAAACGAGATTCCACATGACCCACGTCACCTAGGAGTACCATCGGGCGTGGCCCTAAACGATATCCGACACTAACTATGGTATGCGGACCGAACGAGATTTGACGCAAACCTGCACCTATCTTGCACTAACACTAACACCATCTCCAAATGGACCAAACGAGATTCCACATGACCCACGTCACCTAGGAGTTCCATAGGGTGCATCCAAAACAATATCTGAACCTATGGTACGTTGAGCGCAAACCGTGCACCAATCTTACATCTGCACTAACACCATCTCCAAACGGACCAAACGAGATTCCACAAGACCCACGTCACCTAAGAGTTACATAGGGTGCGCCCAAAACGATATCTCGAGCCTATGGTACGTTTAGCGCAAAACCGTGCACCAATCTTACATCAACACTAACACCATCTCCAAACGGACCGAACGAGATTCCACATGACCCACGTCACCTAGGAGTTCTTTCGGGTGCGTCCAAAACGATTTCCGAGCTTGTGGTACCTTCGGCGCAAACAGTGCACCGATCTTGTGTCAAGATTAGCACTAACTCCAAACGGCCCAAAACGAGCTTCCAGTTGAGCCTCGTCACCTACGAGTACCATCGGGTGCATCCTAAACGATATCTGAGCCTATGGTACGCTTTGGCGTTAAAACCGTGCACCTATCTTCCATCAACACTAACACCATCTCCAAACGGATTGAACGAGATTCCACATGACCCACATCACCTAGGAGTTCCATCGGGGTGCGCCCAAAACGATATCTCGAGCCTATGGTACGTTTAGCGCAAACCGTGCACCAATCTTACATCAACACTAACACCATCTCCAAACGGACCGAACGAGATTCCACATGACCCACGTCACCTAGGAATTCCATCGGGTGCGCCCAAATTGATTTCCGAGTTTATGGTACGTTTGGCGCAAACCATGCACCGATCTTGCGTCCAAGATTAGCACTATCTCCAAACGGACCAAAAACGAGATTCCAGTTGAGCTTCATCACCTAAGGAGTACCATCGGGTGCGCCCCTAAAGCGATATCTGAGCCTATGGTATGTTTGGCGCAAACCGTGACCTATCTTGCACTAACACTAACACCATCTCCAAACGGATTGAACGAGATTCCACATGACCCACATCACCTAGGAGTTCCATTGGGTGCGTCCAAAACGATATCTCGAGCCTATGGTACGCGTTTGAGCGCAAACCGTGCACCAATCTTACATCAACACTAACACCATCTCCAAACGGACCGAACGAGATTCCACATGACCCACATCACCTAGGAGTTCCATTGGGAAAAGCGCCCAAAACGATATCTCGAGCCTATGGTACGTTTAGCGCAAAAACCGTGCACCAATCTTACATCAGCACTAACACCATCTCCAAACGGACCGAACGAGATTCCACATGACCCACGTCACCTAGGAGTTCTTCGGGTGGTGTCCCAAAAGCGATTCTGAAGCTGTGGTACGTTTGGCGCAAACCGTGCACCAATCTTCTATCTTCAACGGTCAAGATTAGCACTATCTCCAAACGGACCAAACGAAATGATTCCAGTTGAGCCACGTCACCGATCTTGAGTACCATAGGGTGCATCCAAAACGATATCTGAGCCTATAATACGTTTGGCGCAAACCTTGCACCTATCTTGCATCAACACTAACACCATCTCCAAACGGACCAAACGAGATTCCACATGACCCACGTCACCTAAGGAGTTCCATAGGGTGCGTCCAAAACGATATCTGAATTTATGGTACGTTGAGCGCAAACCGTACACCAATCTTACATCAACACTAACACCATCTCCAAACGGACCGAACGAGATTCCACATGACCCACATCACCTAGGAGTTCCGTCGGGTGCGCCCAAAACGATATTCGAGCCTATGGTACGCTTAGCGCAAACCGTGCACCAATCTTACATCTGCATTAACACCATCTCCAAACGGACCAAACGAGATTCCACATGACCCACGTCACCTAGGAGTTCCATCGGTGCGCCCAAATGATTCTGAGCTTGTGGTACCTTTGGCTAAACCGTGCACCGATCTTGCGTCAAGATTAACAATATCTCCAAATGGACCAAAACAAGATTCCAGTTGAGCTTCGTCATGGGAGTACCATCGGGTGCGTCCAAAAGCGATATCTAGGAGCCTAACGTGCGCGAGCGCAAAACAATTCACCAATCTTTGCACTAACACTAACACCATCTCCAAACGGACCGAACAAGATTCCACATGACCCACATCACCTAGGAGTTCCATTGGGTGCGTCCAAAACGATATCTGAGCCTATGGTACATTTAGCGCAAACCGTGCACCCATCTTACATCGACACTAACACCATCTCCAAACGGACCGAACGAGATTCCACATGACCCACGTCACCTAGGACTTCCATCGGGTGCGTCCAAAACGATTTTCGAGCCTATGGTACGTTCGACGCAAACCGTGCACTGATCTTGCGTCAAGATTAGCACTATCTCCAAACGGACCGAAACGAGATTCCAGTTGAGCTTCGTCACCTAGGAGTACCATCGGGTGCGTCCTAAATGATATCTGAGCCTATGCTACGTTTGGCACAAACCGTGCACCTATCTTGCACTAACACTAACACCATCTCCAAACGGACCGAACGAGATTCCACATGACCCACGTCACCTAGGAGTTCCATAGGGTGCGTCCAAAACGATATCTGAACCTATCGTACGTTTAGCGCAAACCGTGCAACTATCTTCCATCAACACTAACACCATCTCCAAACGGACCGAACGAGATTCCACATGACCCACATCACCTAGGAGTTCCAACGGGTGCGTAAAACACGATATTTGAGCCTATGGTACGTTTAACTCAAAACCGTGCACCTATCTTACATCAACACTAACACTATCTCCAAATGGACCGAACGAGATTCCACATGACCCACGTCACCTAGGAGTTTCATCGGGTGCGTCCAAAACGTTTTCTGAGACTATGGCACGTTCGGCGCAAACCGTGCACCGATCTTGCGTCAAGATTAGCACTATCTCCAAACAGACCAAAATGAGCTTCCTGTTGAGCTTCGTCACCTACGAGTACCATCGGGTGCATCCTAAATGATATCTGAGCCTATGGTATGTTTGGCGCAAACCATGCACCTATCTTCCATCAACACTAACACCATCTCCAAACAGACCGAACGAGATTCCACATGACCCACGTCACCTATGAGTTCCATCGGGTGCGCCCAAAACAATATCTCGAGCCTATGGTACGTTTAGCGCAAACCGTGCACCGATCTTACATCAACATTAACACCATCTCCAAACGGACCGAACGAGGTTCCACATGACCCACGTCACCTAGGAGTTCTATCGGGTGCGTCCAAAATGATTTCTGAGCTTGTGGTACCTTCGGCGCAAACCGTGCACCGATCTTGTGTCAAGATTAGCACTATCTCCAAATGGACCAAAACGAGCTTCCAGTTGAGCTTCGTCACCTACGAGTACCATCGGGTGCGTCCTAAATGATATCTGAGCCTATGGTACGTTTAGCGCAAACCATGCACCTATCTTACATCGACACTAACACCATCTCCAAACAGACCGAACAAGATTCCACATGACCCACGTCACCTAGGACTTCCATCGGGTGCGTCCAAAACGTTTTCTGAGACTATGGCACGTTCGGCGCAAACCATGCACCGATCTTGCGTCAAGATTAGCACTATCTCCATACGGACCAAAACGAGCTTCCAGTTGAGCTTCGTCCCTAGGAGTACCATCGGGTGCGTCCTAAATGATATCTAGGCTATGCTATGTTTGGCACAAACTGTGGACCTATCTTGCACTAACACTAACACCATCTCCAAACGGACCAAACGAGATTCCACATGACCCACGTCACCTAGGAGTTCCATAGGGTGCGTCCAAAACGATATCTGAACCTATGGTACGTTGAGCGCAAACCGTGGACCAATCTTCCATAAACACTAACACCATCTCCAAACGGACCGAACGAGATTCCACATGACCCACATCACCTAGGAGTTCCATTGGGTGTGTCTAAAACGATATCTGAGCCTATGGAACGTTTAGCGCAAACCGTGCACCAATCTTACATCTACACTAACACCATCTCCAAACGGACCGAACGAGATTCCACATGACCCACGTCACCTAGGAGTTCCATCGGGTGCGTCCAAAACGATTTCCGAGCCTATGGTACGTTCGACGCAAACTGGGCACTGATCTTGCATCAAGATAAGCACTATCTCCAAACGGACCAAACGAGATTCCACATGACCCACGTCACCTAGGAGTTCCATAGGGTGCGTCCAAAACGATATCTGAACCTATGGTACGTTGAGCGCAAACCGTGGACCAATCTTCCATCAACACTAACACCATCTCCAAACGGACCGAACGAGATTCCACATGACCCACGTCACGTAGGAGTTCTTTCGGGTGCGTCCAAAACGATTTCCGAGCTTGTGGTACCTTCTTAGCGCAAACCGTGCACCGATGTTGCATCAAGATTAGCACTATCTCTAAATGGACCAAAACAAGGTTCCAGTTGACCTTCGTCACCTACGAGTACCATCGGGTGCGTCCAAAACGATATCTGAGCCTGTGGTACGTTGGCGCAAACCATGCACCTATCTTGCACTAACACTAACACGATCTCCAAACGGACCAAACGAGATTCCACATGACCCACGTCACCTAGGAGTTCCATAGGGTGCGTCCAAAACGATATCTGAGCCTATGGTACGTTTAGCGCAAACCGTGCACCAATCTTCCATCAACACTAACACCATCTCCAAACGGACCGAACGAGGTTCCACATGACCCACATCACCTAGGAGTTCCATTGGGTGCGTCCAAATTGATTTCGAGCCTATGGTACCTTAGCGTAAAACCATGCACCAATCTTGCATCAAGATTAACACCATCTCCAAACGGACCAAAACGAGATTCCACATGACCCACATCACCTAGGAGTTCCATCGGGTGCGCCCAAAAATGATCTCGAGCCTATGGTATGTTTGGCGCAAACCGTGGACCAATCTTCCATCAACACTAACAACATCTCCAAACGGACCGAACGAGATTCCACATGACCCACATCACCTAGGAGTTCCATTGGGTGTGTCCAAAATGATATCTGAGCCTATGGTACGTTTAGCGCAAACCGTGCACCAATCTTACATCAGCACTAACACCATCTCCAAACGGACCGAACGAGATTCCACATGACCCACGTCACCTAGGAGTTCTTTTGGGTGCGTCCAAAACGATTTCCGAGCTTGTGGTACCTTCGGCGCAAACCGTGCACCGATCTTGCATCAAGATTAGCACTATCTCCAAATGGACCAAAACGAGGTTCCAGTTGGACTTCATCACCTACGAGTACCATCGGGTGTGTCCTAAACGATATCTGAGCCTGTGGTACGTTTGGCGCAAACCATGCACCTATCTTGCACTAACACTAACACCATCTCCAAACGGACCAAACGAGATTCCACATGACCCACGTCACCTAGGAGTTCCATAGGGTGCATCCAAAATGATATCTGAACCTATGGTACGTTGAGTGCAAACCGTGGACCAATCTTCCATCAACACTAACACCATCTCCAAACGGACCGAACGAGATTCCACATGACCCACATCACCTAGGAGTTCCATCGGGTGCGTCCAAAACGATATCTGAGCCTATGGTACGTTTAGCGCAAACCATGCACCAATCTTACATCTACACTAACACCATCTCCAAACGGACCGAACGAGATTCCACATGACCCACGTCACCTAGGAGTTCTTTCGGGTGCGTCCAAAACGATTTCCGAGCTTGTGGTACCTTCGGCGCAAACCATGCACCGATCTTGTGTCAAGATTAGCACTATCTCCAAACGGACCAAAACGAGCTTCCAGTTGAGCCTCGTCACCTACGAGTACCATCGGGTGCATCCTAAACGATATCTGAGCCTATGGTACGTTTGGCGCAAACCGTGCACCTATCTTCCATCAACACTAACACCATCTCCAAACGGACCGAACGAGATTCCACAAGACCCACACCACCTAGGAGTTCCATCGGGTGCGTCCAAAACGATATCTGAGCCTATGGTACGTTTAGCGCAAACCGTGCACCAATCCAACATCAACACTAACACCATCTCCAAACGGACCGAACGAGGTTCCACATGACCCACATCACCTAGGAATTCTATCGGGTGCGTCCAAATTGATTTCTGAGCTTGTGGTACCTTCGGCGTAAACCATGCACCGATCTTGCGTCAAGATTAACACTATCTCCAAACGGACCAAAACGAGCTTCCAGTTGAGCTTCATCACCTACGAGTACCATCGGGTGCGTCCTAAATGATATCTGAGCCTATGGTATGTTTGGCGCAAACCGTGCACCTATCTTGCACGAACACTAACACCATCTCCAAACGGATTGAACAAGATTCCACATGGCCCACATCACCAAGGAGTTCCATCGGGTGCGTCCAAAACGATATCTGAGCCTATGGTACGTTTAGCGCAAACCGTGCACCCATCTTACATCGACACTAACACCATCTCCAAACAGATCGAACGAGATTCCACTTGACCCACGTGACCTAGGACTTCCACCGGGTGCGCCCAAAACAATTCCGAGCCTATGGTACATTCGGCAAAAACCGTGCACTGATCTTGCGTCAAGATTAGCACTATCTCCAAATGGACCCAAAACGAGATTCCAGTTGAGCTTCATCACCAAGGAGTACCATCGGGTGCGCCCTAAACGATATATTAGGCTATGCTATGTTTGGCACAAACTGTGGACCTATCTTGCACTAACACTAACACCATCTCCAAACGGACCAAACGAGATTCCACATGACCCACGTCACCTAGGAGTTCCATAGGGTGCGTCCAAAACGATATCTGAACCTATGGTACGTTGAGCGCAAACCGTGGACCAATCTTCCATCAACACTAACACCATCTCCAAACGGACCGAACGAGATTCCACATGACCCACATCACCTAGGAGTTCCATTGGGTGTGTCCAAAACGATATCTGAGCCTATGGTACGTTTAGCGCAAACCGTGCACCAATCTTACATCAGCACTAACACCATCTCCAAACGGACCGAACGAGATTCCACATGACCCACGTCACCTAGGAGTTCTTTCGGGTGCGTCCAAAACGATTTCCGAGCTTGTGGTACCTTCGGCGCAAACCGTGCACCGATCTTGCGTCAAGATTAGCACTATCTCCAAATGGACCAAAACGAGGTTCCAGTTGAGCTTCGTCACCTACGAGTACCATCGGGTGCGTCCTAAACGATATCTGAGCCTGTGGTACGTTTGGCGCAAACCATGCACCTATCTTGCACTAACACTAACACCATCTCCAAACGGACCAAACGAGATTCCACATGACCCACGTCACCTAGGAGTTCCATAGGGTGCGTCCAAAACGATATCTGAACCTATGGTACGTTGAGCGCAAACCGTGGACCAATCTTCCATCAACACTAACACCATCTCCAAACGGACCAAACGAGATTCCACATGACCCACATCACCTAGGAGTTCCATTGGGTGTGTCCAAAACGATATCTGAGCCTATGGTACGTTTAGCGCAAACCGTGCACCAATCTTACATCAGCACTAACACCATCTCCAAACGGACCGAACGAGATTCCACATGACCCACATCACCCAGGAGTTCCATTGGGTGTGTCCAAAACGATATCTCGAGCCTATGGTACGTTTAGCGCAAACCGTGCACCAATATTACATCAACACTAACACCATCTCCAAACGGACCGAACGAGATTCCACATGACCCACGTCACCTAGGAGTTCAAACCGGGTGCGCCCAAAACAATTTCCGAGCTTGTGGTACCTTTGGCGCAAAACCGTGCACCGATCTTGCGTCAAGATTAGCACTATCTCCAAATGGACCAAAACAAGGTTCCAGTTGAGCTTCATCACCCACGAGTACCATCGGTGTGCGTCCTAAACGATATCTGAGCCTATGATACGTTTGGCGCAAACCATGCACCTATCTTGCACTAACACTAACACCATCTCCAAACGGACCAAACGAGATTCCACATGACCCACGTCACCTAGGAGTTCCATAGGGTGCGTCCAAAACGATATCTCGAACCTATGGGTGCGTTGAGCGCAAACCGTGGACCAATCTTCCATCAACACTAACACCGTCTCCAAACGGACCGAACGAGATTCCACATGACCCACATCACCTAGGAGTTCCATTGGGTGTGTCCAAAATGATATCCGAGCCTATGGTACGTTTAGCGCAAAACCGTGCACCAATCTTACATCGTCAGCACTAACACCATCTCCAAACGGACCGAACGAGATTCCACATGACCCACATCACCTAGGAGTTCTTTTGGGTGCGCCCAAAACGATATTCGAAGCTATGGTACCTTGGCGCAAACCATGCACCGATCTTGCATCAAGATTAGCACTATCTCCAAACGGCCCAAAACGAGGTTCCACTTGACCCACGTCACCTAGGAGTACCATCGGGTGCGTCCAAAACGATATCTGAGCCTGTGGTATGTTTGGCGCAAACCAAGCACCTATCTTGCACTAACACTAACACCATCTCCAAACGGACCAAACGAGATTCCACATGACCCACGTCACCTAGGAGTTCTTTCGGGTGCGTCCAAAACAATTCCGAGCTTGTGGTACCTTGGCGCAAAACGTGTGCACCGATCTTGTGTCAAGATTAGCACTATCTCCAAACGGACCAAAATGAGATTCCAGTTGACCCTCGTCACCTACGAGTACCATCAGGTGCATCCCAAAACGATATCTCGAGCCTATGGTACGTTTGGCGCAAATCGTGCACCTATCTTCCATCAACACTAACACCATCTCCAAACGGACCGAACGAGATTCCACATGACCCACGTCACCTAGGAGTTCCATCGGGTGCGTCCAAAACGATATCTGAGCCTATGGTACGTTTAGCGCAAAACCGTGCACCAATCTTACATCAACACTAACACCATCTCCAAACGGACCGAACGAGATTCCACATGACCCACGTCACCTAGGAATTCTATCGGGTGCGTCCAAATTGATTTCCGAGCTTGTGGTACCTTCGGCGTAAACCATGCACCGATCTTGCGTCAAGATTAGCACTATCTCCAAACGGACCAAAACGAGCTTCCAGTTGAGCTTCATCCCCTACGACTACCATTGGGTGCGTCCTAAATGATATCTGAGCCTATGGTATGTTTGGCGCAAACCGTGAACCTATCTTGCACGAACACTAACAGCATCTCCAAACGGATTGAACAAGATTCCACATGGCCCACATCACCAAGGAGTTCCATCGGGTGCGTCCAAAACGATATCTGAGCCTATGGTACGTTTAGCGCAAACCGTGCACCCATCTTACATCGACACTAACACCATCTCCAAACGGATCGAACGAGATTCCACATGACCCACGTCACCTAGGACTTCCACCGGGTGCGTCCAAAACAATTTCCGAGCCTATGGTACATTCGACGCAAACCGTGCACTGATCTTGCGTCAAGATTAGCACTATCTCCAAATGGACCGAAACGAGATTCCAGTTGAGCTTCATCACCAAGGAGTACCATCGGGTGCGTCCTAAACGATATATTAGGCTATGCTATGTTTGGCAAAAACTGTGGACCTATCTTGCACTAACACTAACACCATCTCCAAACGGACCAAACAAGATTCCACATGACCCACGTCACCTAGGAGTTCCATAGGGTGCGTCCAAAACAATATCTGAACCTATGGTGCGTTGAGCACAAACCGTAGACCAATCTTCCATCAACACTAACACCATCTCCAAACGGACCGAACGAGATTCCACATGACCCACATCACCTAGGAGTTCCATTGGGTGTGTCCAAAACGATATCTGAGCCTATGGTACGTTTAGCGCAAACCGTGCACCAATCTTACATCAGCACTAACACCATCTCCAAACGGACCGAACGAGATTCCACTTGACCCACGTCACCTAGGAGTTCTTTCGGGTGCGTCCAAAACAATTTCCGAGCTTGTGGTACCTTCGGCGCAAACCGTGCACCGATCTTGCGTCAAGATTAGTGCTATCTCCAAATGGACCAAAACGAGGTTCCAGTTGAGCTTCGTCACCTACGAGTACCATCGGGTGCGTCCTAAACGATATCTGAGCCTGTGGTACGTTTGGCGCAAACCATGCACCTATCTTGCACTAACACTAACACCATCTCCAAACGGACCAAACGAGATTCCACATGACCCACGTCACCTAAGAGTTCCATAGGGTGCGTCCAAAACGATATCTGAACCTATGGTACGTTGAGCGCAAACCGTGGACCAATCTTCCATCAACACTAACACCATCTCCAAACGGACCGAACGAGATTCCACATGACCCACGTCACCTAGGAGTTCTTTTGGGTGCGTCCAAAACGATTTCCGAGCTTGTGGTACCTTCGGCGCAAACCGTGCACTGATCTTGCGTCAAGATTAGCACTATCTCCAAATGGACCAAAACGAGATTCCAGTTGAGCTTCATCACCAAGGAGTACCATCGGGTGCGTCCTAAACGATATATTAGGCTATGCTATGTTTGGCAAAAACTGTGGACCTATCTTGCACTAACACTAACACCATCTCCAAACGGACCAAACAAGATTCCACATGACCCACGTCACCTAGGAGTTCCATAGGGTGCGTCCAAAACAATATCTGAACCTATGGTGCGTTGAGCACAAACCGTAGACCAATCTTCCATCAACACTAACACCATCTCCAAACGGACCGAACGAGATTCCACATGACCCACATCACCAGGAGTTCCATTGGGTGTGTCCAAAACGATATCTGAGCCTATGGTACGTTTAGCGCAAACCGTGCACCAATATTACATCAGCACTAACACCATCTCCAAACGGACCGAACGAGATTCCACTTGACCCACGTCACCTAGGAGTTCTTTCGGGTGCGTCCAAAACAATTTCCGAGCTTGTGGTACCTTCGGCGCAAACCGTGCACCGATCTTGCGTCAAGATTAGCACTATCTCTAAATGGACCAAAACAAGGTTCCAGTTGAGCTTCGTCACCTACGAGTACCATCGGGTGCGGCCCTAAACGATATCTCGAGCCTATGATACGTTTGGCGCAAACCATGCACCTATCTTGCACTCAACACTAACACCATCTCCAAACGGACCAAACGAGATTCCACATGACCCACGTCACCTAGGAGTTTCCATAGGGTGCGCCCAAAGCGATATCTGAACCTATGGTGCGTTGAGCGCAAACCGTGGACCAATCTTCCATCAACACTAACACCATCTCCAAACGGACCGAACTAGATTCCACATGACCCACATCACCTAGGAGTTCCATTGGGTGTGTCCAAAACGATATCTGAGCCTATGGTACGTTTAGCGCAAACCGTGCACCAATCTTACATCAGCACTAACACCATCTCCAAACGGACCGAACGAGATTCCACATGACCCACATCACCTAGGAGTTCCATTGGGTGTGTCCAAAACGATATCTGAGCCTATGGTACGTTTAGCGCAAACCGTGCACCAATCTTACATCAGCACTAACACCATCTCCAAACGGACCGAACGAGATTCCACATGACCCACGTCACCTAGGAGTTCTTTCGGGTGCGTCCAAAACGATTTCCGAGCTTATGGTACCGAGCGCAAACCGTGCACCGATCTTGCGTCAAGATTAGCACTATCTCCAAATGGACCAAAACAAGGTTCCAGTTGAGCTTCGTCACCTACGAGTACCATCGGGTGCGTCCTAAACGATATCTGAGCCTATGGTACGTTTGGCGCAAACCATGCACCTATCTTGCACTAACACTAACACCATCTCCAAACGGACCAAACGAGATTCCACATGACCCACGTCACCTAGGAGTTCCATAGGGTGCGTCCAAAACGATATCTGAACCTATGGTACGTTGAGCGCAAACCGTGGACCAATCTTCCATCAACACTAACACCATCTCCAAACGGACCGAACGAGATTCCACATGACCCACATCACCTAGGAGTTCCATTGGGTGTGTCCAAAATGATATCTGAGCCTATGGTACGTTTAGCGCAAACCGTGCACCAATCTTACATCAGCACTAACACCATCTCCAAACGGACCGAACGAGATTCCACATGACCCACGTCACCTAGGAGTTCTTTTGGGTGCGTCCAAAACGATTTCCGAGCTTGTGGTACCTTCGGCGCAAACCATGCACCGATCTTGCGTCAAGATTAGCACTATCTCCAAATGGACCAAAACGAGGTTCCAGTTGAGCTTCGTCACCTACGAGTACCATCGGGTGCGTCCTAAACGATATCTGAGCCTGTGGTATGTTTGGCGCAAACCATGCACCTATCTTGCACTAACACTAACACCATCTCCAAACGGACCAAACGAGATTCCACATGACCCACGTCACCTAGGAGTTCTTTCGGGTGCGTCCAAAACAATTTCCGAGCTTGTGGTACCTTCGGCGCAAACCGTGCACCGATCTTGTGTCAAGATTAGCACTATCTCCAAACGGACCAAAATGAGCTTCCAGTTGAGCCTCGTCACCTACGAGTACCATCGGGTGCATCCTAAACGATATCTGAGCCTATGGTACGTTTGGCGCAAACCGTGCACCTATCTTCCATCAACACTAACACCATCTCCAAATGGATTGAACAAGATTCCACATGACCCACATCACCTAGGAGTTCCATCGGGTGCGTCCAAAACGATATCTGAGCCTATGGTACGTTTAGCGCAAACCGTGCACCAATCTTACATCAACACTAACACCATCTCCAAACGGACCGAACGAGGTTCCACATGACCCACGTCACCTAGGAATTCTATCGGGTGCGTCCAAATTGATTTCCGAGCTTGTGGTACCTTCGGCGTAAACCATGCACCGATCTTGCGTCAAGATTAGCACTATCTCCAAACGGACCAAAACGAGCTTCCAGTTGAGCTTCATCACCTACGAGTACCATTGGGTGCGTCCTAAATGATATCTGAGCCTATGGTATGTTTGGCGCAAACCGTGAACCTATCTTGCACTAACACTAACACCATCTCCAAACGGATTGAACAAGATTCCACATGACCCACATCACCTAGGAGTTCCATCGGGTGCGTCCAAAACGATATCTGAGCCTATGGTACGTTTAGCGCAAACCGTGCACCCATCTTACATCGACACTAACACCATCTCCAAACGGATCGAACGAGATTCCACATGACCCACGTCACCTAGGAGTTCCATTGGGGTGCGTCCAAATCGATTTCGAGCCTATGGTACGTTTAGCGCAAACCGTGCACCAATCTTACATCAGCACTAACACCATCTCCAAACGGACGAGAACGAGATTCCACTTGACCCACGTCACCTAGGAGTTCTTTGGGTGCGCCCAAAGCGATATCCGAGGCTGGTACCTTGGCACAAACCGTGGACCTATCGATCTTGCACCAACACTAACACCATCTCCAAACGGACCAAACGAGATTCCACATGACCCACGTCACCTAGGAGTTCCATAGGGTGCGTCCAAAACGATATCTGAACCTATGGTGCGTTGAGCGCAAACCGTGGACCAATCTTCCATCAACACTAACACCATCTCCAAACGGACCAAACGAGATTCCACATGACCCACGTCACCTAGGAGTTCCATAGGGTGCGTCCAAAACGATATCTGAACCTATGGTACGTTGAGCGCAAACCGTGGACCAATCTTCCATCAACACTAACACCATCTCCAAACGGACCGAACGAGATTCCACATGACCCACATCACCTAGGAGTTCCATTGGGTGTGTCCAAAATGATATCTGAGCCTATGGTACGTTTAGCGCAAACCGTGCACCAATCTTACATCAGCACTAACACCATCTACAAACGGACCGAACGAGATTCCACATGACCCACGTCGCCTAGGAGTTCTTTTGGGTGCGTCCAAAACGATTTCCGAGCTTGTGGTACCTTCGGCGCAAACCATGCACCGATCTTGCATCAAGATTAGCACTATCTTCAAATGGCCCAAAACGAGGTTCCAGTTGAGCTTCGTCACCAACGAGTACCATCGGGTGCGTCCTAAACGATATCTGGGCCTGTGGTATGTTTGGCGCAAACCAAGCACCTATCTTGCACTAACACTAACACCATCTCCAAACGGACCAA
This sequence comes from Miscanthus lutarioriparius, assembly GCA_904845875.1. NCBI lineage: Eukaryota > Viridiplantae > Streptophyta > Magnoliopsida > Poales > Poaceae > Miscanthus > Miscanthus lutarioriparius. The sequence goes on from CAJGYO010000537.1 coordinate 16,476, forward strand.
ACGAGATTCCACATGACCCACGTCACCTAGGAGTTCTTTCGGGTGCGTCCAAAACAATTTCCGAGCTTGTGGTACCTTCGGCGCAAACAGTGCACCGATCTTGTGTCAAGATTAGCACTAACTCCAAACGGCCCAAAATGAGCTTCCAGTTGAGCCTCGTCACCTACGAGTACCATCAGGTGCATCCTAAACGATATCTGAGCCTATGGTACGTTTGGCGCAAATCGTGCACCTATCTTCCATCAACACTAACACCATCTCCAAACGGACCGAACGAGATTCCACAAGACCCACGTCACCTAGGAGTTCCATCGGGTGCGTCCAAAACGATATCTGAGCCTATGGTACGTTTAGCGCAAACCGTGCACCAATCCTACATCAACACTAACACCATCTCCAAACGGACCGAATGAGGTTCCACATGACCCACGTCACCTAGGAATTCTATCGGGTGCGTCCAAATTGATTTCCGAGCTTGTGGTACCTTCGGCGTAAACCATGCACCGATCTTGCGTCAAGATTAGCACTATCTCCAAACGGACCAAAACGAGCTTCCAGTTGAGCTTCATCACCTACGACTACCATTGGGTGCGCCCTAAATGATATCTGAGCCTATGGTATGTTTGGCGCAAACCGTGAACCTATCTTGCACTAACACTAACACCATCTCCAAACGGATTGAACAAGATTCCACATGACCCACATCACCTAGGAGTTCCATCGGTGCGCCCAAACGATATCTCGAGCCTATGGTACGTTTAGCGCAAACCGTGCACCCATCTTACATCGACACTAACACCATCTCCAAACGGATCGAACGAGATTCCACATGACCCACGTCACCTAGGACTTCCACCGGGTGCGTCCAAATCAATTTCCGAGCCTATGGTACGTTCGACGCAAACCGTGCACTGATCTTGCGTCCTAAACGATATCTTAGGCTATCTCCAAATGCTATGTTTGGTGGACCTATCTTGCACTAACACTAACACCATCTCCAAACGGACCAAACGAGATTCCACATGACCCACGTCACCTAGGAGTTCCATAGGGTGCGTCCAAAACGATATCTGAACCTATGGTGCGTTGAGCGCAAACCGTGGACCAATCTTCCATCAACACTAACACCATCTCCAAACGGACCGAACTAGATTCCACATGACCCACATCACCTAGGAGTTCCATTGGGTGTGTCCAAAACGATATCTCGAGCCTATGATACGTTTAGCGCAAACCGCGCACCAATCTTACATCAGCACTAACACCATCTCCAAACGGACCGAACGAGATTCCACATGACCCACATCACCAGGAGTTCCATTGGGTGTGTCCAAAACGATATCTCGAGCCTATGGTACGTTTAGCGCAAAACCGTGCACCAATATTACATCAGCACTAACACCATCTCCAAACGGACCGAACGAGATTCCACTTGACCCACGTCACCTAGGAGTTTCTTTCGGGTGCGCCCAAAACAATTTCCGAGCTTGTGGTACCTTTTGGCGCAAAACCGTGCACCGATCTTGCGTCAAGATTAGCACTATCTCTAAATGGACCAAAACAAGGTTCCAGCTTGAGCTTCGTCACCCACGAGTACCATCGGGTGCGTCCTAAACGATATCTCGAGCTCATGGATACGTTTGCGCGCAAACCATGCACCTATCTTGCACTAACACTAACACCATCTCCAAACGGACCAAACGAGATTCCACATGACCCACGTCACCTAGGAGTTCCATAGGGTGCGTCCAAAACGATATCTGAACCTATGGTACGTTGAGCGCAAACCGTGCACCAATCTTCCATCAACACTAACACCATCTCCAAACGGACCGAACGAGATTCCACATGACCCACATCACCTAGGAGTTCCATTGGGTGTGTCCAAAATGATATCTGAGCCTATGGTACGTTTAGCGCAAACCGTGCACCAATCTTACATCAGCACTAACACCATCTACAAACGGACCGAACGAGATTCCACATGACCCACGTCGCCTAGGAGTTCTTTTGGGTGCGTCCAAAACGATTTCCGAGCTTGTGGTACCTTCGGCGCAAACCATGCACCGATCTTGCATCAAGATTAGCACTATCTTCAAATGGCCCAAAACGAGGTTCCAGTTGAGCTTCGTCCTAGGAGTACCATCGGGTGCGTCCTAAACGATATCTCGGGCCTGTGGTATGTTTGGCGCAAACCAAGCACCTATCTTGCACTAACACTAACACCATCTCCAAACGGACCAAACGAGATTCCACATGACCCACGTCACCTAGGGTTCTTTCTTCGGGTGCGCCCAAAACAATTTTCCGAGCTTGTGGTACCTTCGGCGCAAGCAAAGTGCACCGATCTTGTGTCAAGATTAGCACTAACTCCAAACGGCCCAAAACGAGCTTCCAGTTGAGCCTCGTCACCTACGAGTACCATCGGGTGCATCCTAAACGATATCTGAGCCTATGGTACGTTTGGCGCAAACCGTGCACCTATCTTCCATCAACACTAACACCATCTCCAAACGGACCGAACGAGATTCCACAAGACCCACGTCACCTAGGAGTTCCATCGGGTGCGCCCAAACGCGATATCGAGCCTATGGTACGTTTAGCGCAAACCGTGCACCAATCCTTACATCAACACTAACACCATCTCCAAACGGACCGAATGAGGTTCCACATGACCCACGTCACCTAGGAATTCTATCGGGTGCGCCCAAATTGATTTCGAGCTTGTGGTACCTTGGCGTAAACCATGCACCGATCTTGCGTCAAGATTAGCACTATCTCCAAACGGACCAAAACGAGCTTCCAGCGTTGAGCTTCATCACCTACGACTACCATTGGGTGCGCCCTAAATGATATCTCGAGCCTATGGTATGTTTTGGCGCAAACCGTGAACCTATCTTGCACTAACACTAACACCATCTCCAAACGGATTGAACAAGACTCCACATGACCCACATCACCTAGGAGTTCCATCGGGTGCGTCCCAAACGATATCTCGAGCCTATGGTACGTTTTAGCGCGCAAACCGTGCACCCATCTTACATCGACACTAACACCATCTCCAAACGGATCGAACGAGATTCCACATGACCCACGTCACCTAGGACTTCCACGGGTGCGCCCAAATCAATTTTCGAGCCTATGGTACGTTCGGCGCAAAGCGATATGCACTCGATCTTGCGCCCTAAACGATATCTTAGGCGATATAGGCTATGCTATGCACAAACTGTGGACCTATCTTGCACTAACACTAACACCATCTCCAAACGGACCAAACGAGATTCCACATGACCCACGTCACCTAGGAGTTCCATAGGGTGCGTCCAAAACGATATCTGAACCTATGGTACGTTGAGCGCAAACCGTGGACCAATCTTCCATCAACACTAACACCATCTCCAAACGGACCGAACGAGATTCCACATGACCCACATCACCTAGGAGTTCCATTGGGTGTGTCCAAAACGATATCTGAGCCTATGGTACGTTTAGCGCAAACCGCGCACCAATCTTACATCAGCACTAACACCATCTCCAAACGGACCGAACGAGATTCCACATGACCCACATCACCAGGAGTTCCATTGGGTGTGTCCAAAACGATATCTGAGCCTATGGTACGTTTAGCGCAAACCGTGCACCAATATTACATCAGCACTAACACCATCTCCAAACGGACGAACGAGATTCCACATGACCCACGTCACCTAGGAGTTCTTTTGGGTGCGTCCAAAACGATTTCCGAGCTTGTGGTACCTTCGGCGCAAACCATGCACCGATCTTGCGTCAAGATTAGCACTATCTCTAAATGGACCAAAACAAGGTTCCAGTTGAGCTTCGTCACCTACGAGTACCATCGGGTGCGTCCTAAACGATATCTGAGCCTGTGATACGTTTGGCGCAAACCATGCACCTATCTTGCACTAACACTAACACCATCTCCAAACGGACCAAACGAGATTCCACATGACCCACGTCACCTAGGAGTTCCATAGGGTGCGTCCAAAACGATATCTGAACCTATGGTACGTTGAGCGCAAACCGTGGACCAATCTTCCATCAACACTAACACCATCTCCAAACGGACCGAACGAGATTCCACATGACCCACATCACCTAGGAGTTCCATTGGGTGTGTCCAAAACGATATCTGAGCCTATGGTACGTTTAGCGCAAACCGTGCACCAATCTTACATCAGCACTAACACCATCTACAAACGGACCGAACGAGATTCCACTTGACCCACGTCGCCTAGGAGTTCTTTTGGGTGCGTCCAAAACGATTTCCGAGCTTGTGGTACCTTCGGCGCAAACCATGCACCGATCTTGCATCAAGATTAGCACTATCTTCAAATGGCCCAAAACGAGGTTCCAGTTGAGCTTCGTCACCACCAACGAGTACCATCGGGTGCGCCCTAAACGATATCTCCGGGCCTGTGGTATGTTTGGCGCAAACCAAGCACCTATCTTGCACTAACACTAACACCATCTCCAAACGGACCAAACGAGATTCCACATGACCCACGTCACCTAGGAGTTCTTTTCGGGTGCGCCCAAAACAATTTCCGAGCTTGTGGTACCTTGGCGCAAATAAAGTGCACCGATCTTGTGTCAAGATTAGCACTAACTCCAAACGCCCAAAATGAGCTTCCAGTTGAGCCTCGTCACCTACGGAGTACCATCAGGTGCATCCTAAACGATATTCGAGCCTATGGTACGTTTGGCGCAAATCGTGCACCTATCTTCCATCAACACTAACACCATCTCCAAACGGACCGAACGAGATTCCACAAGACCCCGTCACCTAGGAGTTCCATCGGGTGCGTCCAAAACGATATCCGAGCCTATGGTGCGTTTAAGCGCAAAACCGTGCACCAATCCTACATCAACACTAACACCATCTCCAAACGGACCGAATGAGGTTCCACATGACCCACGTCACCTAGGAATTCTATCGGGTGCGTCCAAATTGATTTCCGAGCTTGTGGTACCTTCGGCGTAAACCATGCACCGATCTTGCGTCAAGATTAGCACTATCTCCAAACGGACCAAAACGAGCTTCCAGTTGAGCTTCATCACCTACGACTACCATTGGGTGCGCCCTAAATGATATCTGAGCCTATGGTATGTTTGGCGCAAACCGTGAACCTATCTTGCACGAACACTAACACCATCTCCAAACGGATTGAACAAGACTCCACATGACCCACATCACCTAGGAGTTCCATCGGGTGCGTCCGAAACGATATCTGAGCCTATGGTACGTTTAGCGCAAACCGTGCACCCATCTTACATCGACACTAACACCATCTCCAAACGGATCGAACGAGATTCCACATGACCCACGTCACCTAGGACTTCCACCGGGTGCGTCCAAATCAATTTCCGAGCCTATGGTACGTTCGACGCAAACCGTGCACTGATCTTGCGTCCTAAACGATATCTTAGGCTATGCTATGTTTGGCACAAACTGTGGACCTATCTTGCACTAACACTAACACCATCTCCAAACGGACCAAACGAGATTCCACATGACCCACGTCACCTAGGAGTTCCATAGGGTGCGTCCAAAACGATATCTGAACCTATGGTGCGTTGAGCGCAAACCGTGGACCAATCTTCCATCAACACTAACACCATCTCCAAACGGACCGAACGAGATTCCACATGACCCACGTCACCTAGGAGTTCTTTCGGGTGCGTCCAAAATGATTTCCGAGCTTGTGGTACCTTCGGCGCAAACCATGCACCGATCTTGCATCAAGATTAGCACTATCTTCAAATGGCCCAAAACGAGGTTCCAGTTGAGCTTCGTCACCAACGAGTACCATCGGGTGATGAGGACATCCCTTCCATTGATACAACCACACCTGCTGCACAACAAGGTCCGATGACAAGAGCTCGAGCACGACAACTTAATTATCAGGTAAAGTCGTTCCTCGCTGTTCATACAAACTCGTCTCAGAATTGGATGCTACTAAATCATGGTGATGATTGTCTTATTCTTAGGAATGTTGGTCAAGACTCCATTGCCTCATGTTTAGACCCCATGATGAGGATGGAGCAGCCGAACAAGTGGGAATCATCATTAATGGGGCGCGCAGCTCATCTCGAGACAGCAGGGACACTCCATCAAAAGTACCATAACTCCTTGATACGAGATCCAATGAAGCTGGTTTTTGACTTGTTGGAAAGAGCGCGTCGTCCTCTTTCACATGGATCCAACCCCACTATCAGAATCTACCGAAGCTGTGTGCAGCAAGCCAAAGGACGCAGAGACCTACAGCTTGGGCCTGGGCCTTGTACTAACTACAACCCTTTGAGGGACGCCCAGATTAGGGTTTCCCACTCCCCTTGTGCTCTCCTCCTTATAAATAGAGCCAGCAGCCATCAGAATGAGGTTGGGTTTTGTTTAGATGCAAGATAGCTGCTGCTTCTTCCTTGTTGCGCGTGTGTCGGCTAGACCACCCGATTTGCTTGTTTCAAGACCCCAACTTGTGATTCAGATTCAGCCTTTGGCTTAAATCCGTGAGTTATTTGCTTGTTCATCTTGTTCTTGCTTGTTCTCGGTTGCTTGCAGGTTCTTGGTGTTCTTGGCACGGCAAGAACATCACAATCGGAGCCGGTGTACCTGTTGCTAAGGCGCAGCAACCTTGTGGTCGTTGTAGTCGGACAGCCAACGTCGAATCCACCCCAAATCGAGTTTATCCACACTCACCAAAAGATCAGGAACAACCCTAGTCCCATCATGTGGTAATCAGAGCAAGGTTCTTTGGTGAGTGATTTACCGTTCATTACTTTACCTAGTCCAGAAATATAAAAATAGGATAGAACTGAAATTCCAAACACAAGTTTGAGCCTTGCTGATCTGCTTAGTTCTTTGCTTGTTGAGTTTGTGCTTTACATCGTGGTGTCAAGTGCTGGTTCTTAGGTTCTAATCCTTTAGAGTTTCGAGTTCTTGTCACGTTTTAGTCACCACACAATCCGCTGTTGCCTTCCCCCCCCACTTCAGCCGCTGCAATCTCCACCAATACCACCACCACCACCACCAAAAGCACCGCTGCTCTCTCCACCTTTTCGCTGAAACCCTCACCACCATCACCTTCAGCCGCGCCTACACAAACACTACCTTATGCACCTGTCCTTTTGGTGCAAATCTGAGTACACTCAGTTCTGAAAATAAGAGAGTTCAAATTGCATATTTGTACTACTTGTTGCAATCCTTATCCCTAGTAAAAGAAAGTCTATGCTACTTGCTGCATTCTTGTTATAATCATATTGCAAAAGTTCAGTTTGTGCGCTACTTGTCGAAAAGAAAAGAAAAGAAAAGAAAAGAAAAGAAAAGAAAAGAAAAGAAAATAGAAAAGAAAAAGAAAGGAAAAGGAGGAAAGAAAGAAAGAAAGAAAGAAAGAAAAGAAGGGTTAAGTTGATGCTATTTACTCTCATCATTTCCATTGTTTGCTACTGTCCGGTGACAACATTTGTGTCTAGGCTCTCGCGTCTCTAGCACGGGTTAGCCTAGGACCAGCCACGATACTATCTTTGAACACTTATTCAACTTGCATTGACTAACGTGGTTCCAGTTGTACCTTGATTTTTTAAGCCACCTACAGCTCCACAAATTATCTACAACGTCACAGGGTTCTACTTGCTACTACTTGTGTTGTTCTTGTCGTCGCCAACACCATCTGCATAGCAAGGTAAGGACATGTAAGAACTTCGTGTTGCACATGCTGAGAGAATGAAAATTGTTGCCACCTAATTCAGTTAGTTGGTAGGACATATTTTCTTGTGATTCCCTTGCTACATACTAACCATGGCAGGAGAAGGTGAAAGGACCCTCCACAATCACCTCGATCAAAAAGCCTTGCTGCAACACTTTGAAGCGCAAAGTGAGGCTCCATGCTGAACACCTTGATGAGGATGTTCGTGTCACCAATGAGCGCCTTGGTCAATTGGAGATGGCTCAGATTGAGACCAACACCAAGTTGGCTTCCTTAGAAGGCACTCTTGGTTCTGTTAATACATCTCTTGTAGGTGTCTTGGAGCGATTGGAGAGGATGGAACAAAATCGCTGTGATGGTTTCGAACGACTTAATCACAACAACAACAAACACCATGGGCAGTGCTGCTGGTCATGATGAAGAAGAATATGCAGCGGACACTGAGCTTGATGAGGAGCTGAATGGTCATCGACGATCGAACAACATCGCCGCCGCCGCCATGAGACAGGTCCTCGCCGACCACGGCAAGAGGTACGTGCGTGCCGATGACTCATTTGGCAAGATTAAATTCACCATTACCTGCTTTTGATGGGAGGTATAATCCTGATATGTACCTTAGTTGGGAATTAGCTGTTGATCAGAAATTTACTTGCCATGATTTCCCTGAGGACAAACGTGTTAGGGCTACAACTAGTGAGTTTACTGACTTTGCCTCTGTTTGGTGGTCTGAATACCATCGTAAGAACCCAAATAACACACCAACTTGGGATGCTTTGAAACGGGTCATGCGGGCCAGATTTGTTCCTTCTTATTATGCCCGTGATCTTTTACATAAGTTGCAACAATTGAGGCAAGGATCCAAATCTGTAGAAGAGTACTATCAAGAGCTACAAATGGGTATGCTTCGTTGCGGGATAGAGGAAAATGAGGATGGTGCCATAGCTAGATTTATGGGTGGGCTGAACCGGGAGATTCAGGACATTCTAGCTTATAAGGAATATAATTCTGTCAATCGTTTATTTCACCTTGCTTGTAAAGCTGAACGAGAAGTGCAGGGACGACGAGCTAGCATGAGGGCTAACATTCCTGCAGGTCATGCTAGCCCATGGACACCCTCCAATGCTGCTGCACCGTCAACGCGTGCACCCCCACAATCTTCCTCGACCATCAAGCCACGCTCCTCTACAACAAATTCTGTACCATGCCCAAGTGAACCAACTAGAGGAGCAACGGCTACATCTGCCAAGAGTTCATCCTCGGTGGTATCCACGGGGAGAACAAGGGATATTCAGTGCCTACGCTGCAAAGGATATGGCCACATACGCAAGGACTGCCCAAGCACACGTGTGATGATTGTGCGAGCTGATGGTGGGTATTCCTCTGCTAGTGATTTTGATGAAGAAACATATGCTTTGCTTGCTGCTAACAATGTAGCGGAAGGAGATGATTTCCAACAAGACGAAGAGCACATTAGGGCTGAAGCTGCTGAGCACTATGAGAGCCTCATGGTGCAGCGGGTGCTAAGTGCCCAAATGGAGAGGGCTGAACAAAATCAGCGCCACACTTTGTTTCAAACCAGTGTGTGTGATCAAGGAACGCGCTCTTGCCGTGTGATCATAGATGGAGGAAGCTGCAACAACTTGGCAAGTGCTGAAATGGTGGAGAAGCTTTCATTGAGCACAAAACCACACCCGCAGCCTTACTACATTCAGTGGCTTAACAGCAGTGGCAAGGTGAAGGTAACCCGATTGGTAAGGGTAGAGTTTGCCATTGGTTCTTATCATGATTCCATTGACTGCGATGTTGTGCCTATGCAAGCATGCTCTATGTTGTTAGGTAGACCATGGCAGTTTGATAAAGATTCCTTGCACTCTGGTAAAACAAATCAATACTCTTTTTTGTGCATAATAACAAGAAGATTGTGTTGCACCCCATGTCCCCTGAGTCTATTCTAAGAGATGAACTTGCTAGATCTAGCAAACTTAAGAATCAGGCTGTTGCTAGTGAAAATCAGATTGTCGCTAATGAACTTGAGAAACATAAGAAGAAGTCTAGCAAATCTGTTCATCATAATAAAAATGAGATCAAGCTGAAAGGCTCTTGTTACTTTGCCACCAAATCTGATTTGGATGAGATTGATGCTAGTACTACTGTTTGCTATGCTTTGGTTTGCAAAGAAACTTTATTTTCACTCGAAGATACATCTATTTCTTTGCCTCCTGCTGTCACTAATCTTTTGCAGGAGTATACCGATGTTTTTCCAAAGGAGGTACCACCGGGGCTGCCACCAATTCGAGGGATTGAACACCAGATTGACCTCATCCCTGGGGCTTCCTTGCCTAATCGTGCGCCGTATAGGACCAACCCGGACGAGACAAAAGAGATTCAGAGACAAGTACAAGAATTGCTCAACAAAGGTTATGTGCGTGAGTCTCTTAGCCCTTGTGCCGTTCCCGTGCTTTTAGTTCCTAAGAAGGATGGATCATGGCGCATGTGTGTTGATTGTAGAGCGATAAACAACATCACAATCAGATATCGTCATCCTATTCCAAGGTTAGATGATATGCTTGATGAATTGAGTGGCTCAATTGTGTTCTCTAAAATTGATTTGCGTAGTGGTTACCACCAGATTCGTATGAAGCTAGGAGATGAATGGAAAACAGCGTTTAAAACTAAGTTTGGTTTATATGAATGGCTTGTCATGCCCTTTGGATTGACTAATGCACCCAGCACTTTCATGAGATTAATGAACGAGGTTTTACGCTCTTTTATTGGCAGATTTGTAGTGGTATACTTTGATGACATCTTGATATATAGTAGATCATTAGAGGAACATCTTGATCATTTGCGTGCCGTTTTCAATGCTCTTGGGATGCACACTTGTTTGGCAATCTTGAGAAGTGCACCTTTTGCACAGATCGAGTCTCTTTTCTTGGATATGTTGTGACACCGCAGGGAATCGAAGTTGATCAAGCCAAGGTTGAGGCCATACACAGCTGGCCTGTTCCCTGCACGGTCACACAAGTGCGGAGTTTTCTAGGACTTGCTGGTTTCTACCGTCGATTTGTGAAGGAGGACTTCAGCACCATTGCAGCCCCGCTGCATGAACTCACCAAGAAGGGTGCAACCTTCACTTGGGCTGCAGCCCAACAGGATGCTTTCAAAACGCTCAAAGATAAGTTAACTCATGCACCTTTACTCCAACTTCCTGATTTCAACAAAACCTTTGAGCTTGAATGTGATGCTAGTGGAATTGGGTTGGGTGGTGTGCTGTTACAAGAGGGAAAACCTGTGGCGTATTTCAGTGAAAAGTTGAGTGGCCCTAGTTTGAACTATTCTACTTATGATAAGGAATTGCTTGCTCTAGTTCGGACTTTGGAAACATGGCAGCATTATTTGTGGCCCAAAGAGTTTGTCATACATTCTGATCATGAATCATTGAAACACATCCGTAGTCAAGCAAAACTGAACCGTAGACATGCCAAGTGGGTTGAATTCATCGAGTCCTTTCCTTATGTCATCAAACACAAAAGGGAAGGAAAATATAATTGCTGATGCTTTGTCTAGACGTTACACCATGCTTTTCACAACTTGACTTTAAAATCTTTGGTTTGGAAACTATTAAGGGACAATATGCACATGACAATGATTTCAAAGATGTATTGCTGAATTGCCAAGAGGGGAAAACATGGAACAGATTCGTCCTCACCGACGGGTTTGTCTTTAGAGCCAACAAGCTATGCATTCCAGCTAGCTCCGTGCGTTTGTTATTGTTGCAGGAAGCGCATGGAGGAGGACTCATGGGACATTTTGGTGTGAAAAAGACAGAGGACATCCTTGCTGGTCATTTCTTTTGGCCCAAGATGAGGAGAGACGTGGAGAGGTTCGTTGCTCGCTGCACAACATGCAGTAAAGCTAAGTCACGCCTTAATCCTCATGGTTTATACATGCCTCTTCCTGTTCCAAGTGCACCATGGGAAGATATTTCAATGGACTTTGTTTTAGGACTGCCTAGAACAAAGAGGGAGGGATAGTGTGTTTGTTGTTGTGGACAGATTTTCTAAAATGGCACATTTCATACCATGTCATATCAGAGCGATGATGCTACACATGTTGCTGATTTGTTCTTTCGTGAGATTGTTCGATTGCACGGTGTGCCTAACACCATTGTTTCTGATCGGGATGCAAAATTTCTTAGTCATTTTTGGAGAACTTTGTGGGCTAAGCTAGGGACTAAGCTTTTATTTTCCACTACTTGTCATCCCCAAACTGATGGACAAACTGAGGTTGTCAATAGAACCTTATCTACATTGCTTAGGGCTGTTTTGAAAAAGAACATAAAAATGTGGGAAGAGTGCTTGCCTCATGTTGAGTTTGCTTATAATCGTTCACAGCATTCTACCACTAAGAAAAGCCCTTTTGAGATAGTTTATGGGTTTGTGCCACGTGCTCCTATTGATTTGTTACCTCTTCCGACCTCGGAGCGAGTGAACTTTGATGCTAAACAACGTGCTGAACTGATCTTAAAATTGCATGAAACCACTAAAGAGAAAATAGAGTGCATGAATGCAAAGTATAAACTAGCTGGTAGCAAAGGGAAGAAACATGTCATTTTTGAACCTGGTGATCTAGTTTGGCTCCATTTGAGAAAAGATAGGTTCCCTGATTTGCGAAAGTCTAAGTTGCTGCCTAGAGCCGATGGTCCTTTTAAAGTGTTAGAAAGGATTAATGATAATGCATACAAACTTGAGCTACCTGCAGCTTTTGGGGTTAGCCCCACATTTAACATTGCAGATTTGAAGCCATATTTGGGAGAAGAGGATGAACTAGAGTCGAGGACGACTCAAATGCAAGAAGGGGAGGATGATGAGGACATCCTTCCATTGATACAACCACACCTGCTGCACAACAAGGTCCGATGACAAGAGCTCGAGCCACGACAACTTAATTATCAGGTAAAGTCGTTCCTCGCTGTTCATACAAACTCGTCTCAGAATTGGATGCTACTAAATCATGGTGATGATTGTCTTATTCTTAGGAATGTTGGTCAAGACTCCATTGCCTCATGTTTAGACCCCATGATGAGGATGGAGGATGGAGCAGCCGAACAAGTGGGAATCATCATTAATGGGGGCGCGCAGCTCATCTCGAGACAGCAGGGGACACTCCATCAAAAGTACCATAACTCCTTGATACGAGATCCAATGAAGCTGGTTTTTGACTTGTTGGAAAGAGCGCGTCGTCCTCTTTCACATGGATCCAACCCCACTATCAGAATCTACCGAAGTTGTGTGCAGCAAGCCAAAGGACGCAGAGACCTACAGCTTGGGCCTGGGCCTTGTACTAACTACAACCCTTTGAGGGACGCCCAGATTAGGGTTTCCCACTCCCCTTGTGCTCTCCTCCTTATAAATAGAGCCAGCAGCCATCAGAATGAGGTTGGGTTTTGTTTAGATGCAAGATAGCTGCTGCTTCTTCCTTGTAAACGCGTGTGTCGGCTAGACCACCCGATTTGCTTGTTTCAAGACCCCAACTTGTGATTCAGATTCAGCCTTTGGCTTAAATCCGTGAGTTATTTGCTTGTTCATCTTGTCTTGCTTGTTCTCGGTTGCTTGCAGGTTCTTGGTGTTCTTGGCACGGCAAGAACATCACAATCGGAGCCGGTGTACCTGTTGTTAAGGCGCAGCAACCTTGTGGTCGTTGTAGTCGGACAGCCAACGTCGAATCCACCCCAAATCGAGTTTATCCACACTCACCAAAAGATCAGGAACAACCCCTAGTCCCATCATCGGGTGCGTCCTAAATGATATCTGGGCCTGTGGTATGTTTGGCGCAAACCAAGCACCTATCTTGCACTAACACTAACACCATCTCCAAATGGACCAAACGAGATTCCACATGACCCACGTCACCTAGGAGTTCTTCGGGGTGCGCCCAAAACAATTTCCGAGCTTGTGGTACCTTGGCAGGCGCAAACAAGTGCACCGATCTTGTGTCAAGATTAGCACTAACTCCAAACGGCCCAAAATGAGCTTCCAGTTGAGCCTCGTCACCCTCACGAGTACCATCAGGTGCATCCTAAACGATATCTCGAGCCTATATGGTACGTTTGGCGCAAATCGTGCACCTATCTTCCATCAACACTAACACCATCTCCAAACGGACCGAACGAGATTCCACAAGACCCACGTCACCTAGGAGTTCCATCGGGTGCGTCCAAAAGCGATATCTCGAGCCTATGGTACGTTTTAGCGCAAACCGTGCACCAATCCTACATCAACACTAACACCATCTCCAAACTTACCGAATGAGGTTCCACATGACCCACGTCACCTAGGAATTCTATCGGTGCGCCCAAATTGATTTCCGAGCTTGTGGTACCTTGGCGTAAACCATGCACCGATCTTGCGCCAAGATTAGCACTATCTCCAAACGGACCAAAACGAGCTTCCAGTTGAGCTTCATCACCTACGACTACCATTGGGTGCGTCCTAAATGATATCTGAGCCTATGGTATGTTTGGCGCAAACCGTGAACCTATCTTGCACGAACACTAACACCATCTCCAAACGGATTGAACAAGATTCCACATGACCCACATCACCTAGGAGTTCCATCGGGTGCGTCCAAAACGATATCTCGAGCCTATGGTGCGTTTTAGCATAAAACCGTGCACCCATCTTACATCGACACTAACACCATCTCCAAGCGGATCGAACGAGATTCCACATGACCCACGTCACCTAGGACTTCCACCGGGTGCGTCCAAATCAATTTCCGAGCCTATGGTACGTTCGACGCAAACCGTGCACTGATCTTGCGTCCTAAACGATATCTTAGGCTATGCTATGTTTGGCACAAACTGTGGACCTATCTTGCACTAACACTAACACCATCTCCAAACAGACCAAACGAGATTCCACATGACCCACGTCACCTAGGAGTTCCATAGGGTGCGTCCAAAACGATATCTGAACCTATGGTGCGTTGAGCGCAAACCGTGGACCAATCTTCCATCAACACTAACACCATCTCCAAACGGACCGAACTAGATTCCACATGACCCACATCACCTAGGAGTTCCATTGGGTGTGTCCAAAACGATATCTGAGCCTATGATACGTTTAGCGCAAACCGCGCACCAATCTTACATCAGCACTAACACCATCTCCAAACGGACCGAACGAGATTCCACATGACCCACATCACCAGGAGTTCCATTGGGTGTGTCCAAAACGATATCTGAGCCTATGGTACGTTTAGCGCAAACCGTGCACCAATATTACATCAGCACTAACACCATCTCCAAACGGACCGAACGAGATTCCACTTGACCCACGTCACCTAGGAGTTCTTTCGGGTGCGTCCAAAACAATTTCCGAGCTTATGGTACCTTCGGCGCAAACCGTGCACCGATCTTGCGTCAAGATTAGCACTATCTCTAAATGGACCAAAACAAGGTTCCAGTTGAGCTTCGTCACCTACGAGTACCATCGGGTGCGCCCTAAACGATATCGAGCTCTGTGATACGTTTGGCGCAAACCATGCACCTATCTTGCACTAACACTAACACCATCTCCAAACGGACCAAACGAGATTCCACATGACCCACGTCACCTAGGAGTTCCATAGGGTGCGTCCAAAACGATATCTGAACCTATGGTACGTTGAGCGCAAACCGTGGACCAATCTTCCATCAACACTAACACCATCTCCAAACGGACCGAACGAGATTCCACATGACCCACATCACCTAGGAGTTCCATTGGGTGTGTCCAAAATGATATCTGAGCCTATGGTACGTTTAGCGCAAACCGTGCACCAATCTTACATCAGCACTAACACCATCTACAAACGGACCGAACGAGATTCCACATGACCCACGTCGCCTAGGAGTTCTTTTGGGTGCGTCCAAAACGATTTCCTAGCTTGTGGTACCTTCGGCGCAAACCATGCACCGATCTTGCATCAAGATTAGCACTATCTTCAAATGGCCCAAAACAAGGTTCCAGTTGAGCTTCGTCACCAACGAGTACCATCGGGTGCGTCCTAAACGATATCTGGGCCTGTGGTATGTTTGGCGCAAACCAAGCACCTATCTTGCACTAACACTAACACCATCTCCAAATGGACCAAACGAGATTCCACATGACCCACGTCACCTAGGAGTTCTTTTGGGTGCGTCCAAAACAATTTCCGAGCTTGTGGTACCTTCGGCGCAAACAGTGCACCGATCTTGTGTCAAGATTAGCACTAACTCCAAACGGCCCAAAATGAGCTTCCAGTTGAGCCTCGTCACCTACGAGTACCATCAGGTGCATCCTAAACGATATCTGAGCCTATGGTACGTTTGGCGCAAATCGTGCACCTATCTTCCATCAACACTAACACCATCTCCAAACGGACCGAACGAGATTCCACATGATCCACGTCACCTATGAGTTCCATCGGGTGCGTCCAAAACGTTTTCTGAGACTATGGCACGTTCGGCGCAAACCATGCACCGATCTTGCGTCAAGATTAGCACTATCTCCAAACAGACCAAAATGAGCTTCCTGTTGAGCTTCGTCACCTACGAGTACCATCGGGTGCATCCTAAATGATATATGAGCCTATGGTATGTTTGGCGCAAACCGTGCACCTATCTTCCATCAACACTAACACCATCTCCAAACAGACCGAACGAGATTCCACATGACCCACGTCACCTATGAGTTCCATCGGGTGCGTCCAAAACAATATCTGAGCCTATGGTACGTTTAGCGCAAACCGTGCACCAGTCTTACATCAACACAAACCCCATCTCCAAACGGACCGAACGAGGTTCCACATGACCCACGTCACCTAGGAGTTCTATCGGGTGCGTCCAAAATGATTTCTGAGCTTGTGGTACCTTCGGCGCAAACCGTGCACCGATCTTGTGTCAAGATTAGCACTATCTCCAAATGGACCAAAACGAGCTTCCAGTTGAGCTTCGTCACCTACGAGTACCATCGGGTGCGTCCTAAATGATATCTGAGCCTATGGTACGTTTTGCGCAAACCATGCACCTATCTTACATCGACACTAACACCATCTCCAAATAGACCGAATGATGAGGACATCAACACCGATCATACATCCACGCCGTCCACGCCGACACCTGCTGGTCCTATTACCCGTGCTCGTGCTCGAACACTTAATCATCAAGTGAGTTCCTTCTTGAGCTCTTGTCCATCCTGTTTAGATCTTGGAGACACATGCACTCTTGTTTTGATTAGGAATCAAGGAGAAGACCGAAAGGGAAAAGGACTCGCGTAGGCCGGATTCGGACTGCAGCACACCTCCAACTTGCGACGGTCGCCACGGTTACATACGGATTCGGATTGGGGTGATTCTGGACTTGTTGGAAAGCTAATAAAGTCTACTTTCATACGGATCTGACCTCATACTCATACCTGCTCAGAAACGGCGTCAACAGTCCAAAAATCACCGAGAGGTCTATTCTGTCCAGGGTGCTGCGCCACCTTAAGTTAGCCCAATGGGCTTGTATCGTTTAGAGTCCAGTAGGGACGCGTCCTAGGGTTGGAGCATGACCCAAACTCTCTTGTGGTCGTCCTCCACACATCATATACCCCTTAGCCGCCACCAGGAACACTTGGGTTTTGTTTAGATCAAGTTTAGCCTTTGCTACTTGCTTGTAGGCGCGCGTGCTGATCCAGCCGCCCGTCTCCTTGTCTTCGGAACCCCAATCATAATAAGATTCAGTTTGAGGCTTTCAATTTCATCTTGCAAATTCAGTGCTTGTTTCCTTGTTCTTGCTAGTTCTTCGATTGCTTGCAGGACAGGAGCCCTAGTGGCTGGTTGTTGCGCTCCACAAGATCGTGACGGCCTTTGGAGGTGGTGTATCGGTTGCTAAGGCGCGGTCTTGGAAGGCTGTAGTCAGGCCGTGAACGTCATCTCCATCCACCAAATCGAGTGATCTCACGCCTCTCATCGAAGATCGTCCATAAACCCTAAGCGGGTTCATATCAGTTGGTAATCGAGCAAGGTTTATCGGTGAGAGACTTGTAAATTCGCTGTTTTTTTTTTTTTTTTTCCTACAGTCCAAAAAAAAAGCCAAAAAAAAATAGTAGATTAGTTTCCTACAATCCTATAGACCTTTGGGCCGTGGCTAGTGCTACCTAGTTAGGGCTTGTTGAGTCGTCGGTTGCATCGGTTGTGTCAAGTTGCTGGTCTTAGTTTTAGTCCTTTAGAGTTTTGAGTTCTTGTCACGTTCTATCACAACACGCGCTATCATATAGTCTCTCTGTTGGCGAATCCAAGTAGGGTTTGAAGTTTGAATCGGACAAGGAATCGGCTGTTCTCTCTGTTGGCGAATCCAAGTAGGTTTTCAAGTTTGAGTCGGATCAAGGAATCAGGTATTCCTTTGTTGTTGGCCAAGTCCGAGTAGAATTGGAAGTTCCAATCGGACGAGGAATCAGTTCACCCTGTGCTACAAATATCAAACGAACCACGCAGCAAGTATTCATATCTAAACGAAGTGGCTTACTAGGAGAGAGAGAGAGAGAGTTACTCTTTGGGAGTGTTCTTGTTCATATAATCAGTTTTGAGTGCCCCTGAAAAAAAAAAAAAAAATTATTCAAAAAAAAAAAAAAAAAAAAAGAGAAAGAAGCAAAAGAAAAGAAGAGAAAGGGGCTGATCTTAGAGATTTTTCGTTCACTTGGGTGGTGTGTTGTGCTCTCCTTTGTGTCCAGGCTCTCGCGTCTCTAGCACGGTCTAGACTAGGACCAGCACAGTACCGCCGGTTGAACGATTATTCAGCTTGCTTTTTGTAACTAATGTGGTGCTAGTTCGTTCCTTGTGTCAGCCCACCTATAGCTCCACATATTCTACAGCTTGATGACAGGTCTCGTGTCTTGCGGCACCGATACACTTCATCCATTGCTGCAGACTTGTTGGTAGATGACCCCTCCTGTCGAGCAAGGTAAGAACTGGTAAGAACTTGTGTAATAGGTGGAGAGTGAGCGACTTGCTGTAGCTACATCCTAGTAGTTGTAGGGCTTTTATTTCTTCACTTGTCTTCTTGTTGTCTTTGTCTTTGAACCATGCCAGGGACCGACGAAGATAACCAAATTCCACATTCGCCTCGCACAAAGGGCATCATACAACATTTTGAAAGGAAAGTGAAGTTGCACACGGAGGGACTTGATAATGACTTGCAGGTGACAAATGACAAACTTGGGCAGTTGGAGGCTACGCAGATTGCCGCAAACAACAAGCTTGCAGGTTTGGAGCAGTCCATTGCTAGTGTGGACAAAAGCCTTGCTGCTCTGCTGAGGCGTTTTGATGACCTCCACAACAATGATAAAGACCAGCATAAAGAAGAAAAGAAGGAGGAAGATCGAGAGGATGGTAGTTATGATGAAGAATACACAGGTGATACTGAACATGATGATCGAGACACTCGTGATCGACGTTGCCTACGTCACAACCGTAGAGGTATGGGTGGCCACCGCCGACGCGAGGTACACAATAATGATGATGCTTTCAGTAAGATTAAATTTAAAATACCTCCTTTTGATGGTAAATATGACCCTGATGCATACATTACTTGGGAGATTGCTGTTGATCAAAAGTTTGCATGCCATGAATTTCCTGAGAACACACGTGTTAGGGCTGCTACTAGTGAGTTCACAGATTTTGCTTCTGTTTGGTGGATCGAATATGGTAAGAAAAATCCTAATAACATACCTAAAACTTGGGATGCGCTGAAACGAGCCATGAGAGCTAGATTTGTTCCATCTTACTATGCCCGTGATATGATAAATAAGTTGCAGCAATTGAGACAAGGTTCTAAAAGTGTAGAAGAATACTATCAGGAATTACAAACGGGTATGTTGCGTTGTAAATTAGAGGAGGATGAGGAACCTGCTATGGCTAGATTTTTAGGTGGGTTAAATCGGGAAATTCAGGATATCCCTAAACACAAAGAATACAATAACGTAACCAAACTGTTTCATCTTGCTTGTAAAGCTGAACGGGAAGTGCAGGGACGACGTGCTAGCGCAAGGACTAATGTTTCTGCAGGAAAGCTAGTTCATGGCAGCCGCAAGACGTCTACAACTCCGCTCTACACGCACTCCTACGCCATCATCTAGTGACAAGACTCGAGCTGCCCCACCAATTCAGTAGCGAAGACAGCGCAAAAAAGCCGGCTGTGAGTACTTCATCCGTGGCATCGACAGGTAGAACAAGCAACACACAATGTCATCGGTGCAAGGGATATGGCCATATGATGCGTGACTGCCCAAACAAGCGTGTTATGATTGTCAAAGATGATGGTGAGTGTTCATCTGCTAGTGATTTTGATGAAGATACACTTGCATTGCTTGCGGCTGACTATGCAGGTAGTGAGGAACACATAGAAGAACACATTAATGCAGGTGACGCGGAGCACTATGAGAGCTTGATTGTACAGCGAGTGCTTAGTGCACAAATGGAGAAGGCGGAGCAAAATCAGCGACACACTTTATTCCAAACAAAGTGTGTCATCAAGGAGCGTTCGTGCCGCATGATCATTGATGGAGGTAGCTGCAACAACTTGGCAAGTAGCGACATGGTACAGAAGCTCACCCTCACCACCAAACCACACCCCCATCCCTACTACATCCAATGGCTGAACAACAGTGGTAAGGCAAAGGTAACGAGACTGGTGCGAATCGATTTTGCCATCGGATCATACAAAGATATTGTTGAATGTGATGTTGTGCCTATGCAAGCTTGCAATATTCTGCTAGGTAGACCATGGCAATTTGATAGAGATTCGATGCATCATGGTAGATCAAATCAATATTTGTTTCTATACCATGATCGAAAAATTGTGTTGCATCCTATGTCTCCTGAAGCTATTATGCAATCTGATGTTACTAAGGCTGCAAAAGCAAAGAGCGAGAGTGACAAATCTGTTGTTGATGACAAAGATGAGATAAAATTGAAAGGACGTTGTATGCTTGCTACAAAATCTGATATTAATGAGTTCAATGCATCCACCTCTGTTGCTTATGCTTTGGTATGCAAGGATGCTTTGATTTCATTTGAGGATATGCAACGTTCTTTGCCCCCTGCTGTTGCTAACATTTTGCAGGAGTATTCTGATGTGTTTCCCATTGAGATACCAGCGGGGCTGCCACCAATACGAGGGATTGAGCACCAAATTGATCTTATCCCTGGAGCATCTTTGCCAAACCGTGCGCCATACAGTACCAATCCGGAGGAAACAAAGGAAATTCAGCGACAAGTGCAAGAACTACTAGACAAAGGTTATGTGCGTGAGTCTCTTAGTCCTTGTGCTGTTCCAGTGATTTTAGTGCCTAAGAAAGATGGAACATGGCGCATGTGTGTTGATTGTAGGGCTATTAATAATATCACCATTCGATATCGACACCCTATTCCACGATTAGATGATATGCTTGATGAATTGAGTGGTGCTGTTGTGTTTTCAAAGGTTGATTTGCGTAGTGGGTACCACCAGATGCACCTTCCATGTGCTGAAAGATAAGTTAACACATGCACCTCTACTCCAACTCCCTGATTTTAATAAGACTTTCGAGCTTGAATGTGATGCGAGTGGAATTGGATTGGGTGGTGTTTTGTTACAAGAAGGAAAACATGTTGCATACTTTAGTGAGAAATTGAGCGGGCCTATTCTTAATTATTCTACATATGATAAGGAATTATATGCTCTAGTGCGGACATTAGAAACATGGCAGCATTATTTGTGGCCCAAAGAATTTGTTATACATTCTGATCATGAATCTTTGAAGCATATTCGTAGTCAAGGAAAACTGAATCGTAGACATGCAAAATGGGTTGAATTTATTGAATCTTTTCCTTATGTTATGAAACACAAGAAAGGGAAGGATAATATCATTGCAGATGCATTGTCTAGGAGATATACTTTGCTGAATCAACTTGATTACAAGATCTTTGGGTTAGAAACAATTAAAGACCGATATGCTCATGATGCTGATTTTAAAGAAGTGCTGCTGCATTGTAAAGATGGGAAAACGTGGAACAAATTCATCGTCAATGATGGGTTTGTGTTTAGAGCTAACAAGCTATGCATTCCAGCTAGCTCCGTTCGCTTGTTGTTGCTGCAGGAAGCGCATGGAGGTGGCTTGATGGGGCATTTTGGAGCGAAGAAGACGGAGGACATTCTTGCTGGTCATTTCTTTTTGCCAAAGATGCGGCGAGACGTGGAGAGATTTGTTGCTCACTGCACAACATGTCAAAAGGCTAAGTCCCGGTTGAATCCACACGGTTTGTATATGCCTCTTCCTGTTCCTAGTGCTCCTTGGGAGGATATTTCTATGGATTTTGTGTTGGGATTGCCATGGACTAGGAAAGGGCGAGATAGTGTTTTTGTGGTTGTGGATCGATTCTCTAAAATGGCACATTTCATACCATGTCATAAAACTGATGATGTTACAAATATTGCTGATTTGTTCTTTCGAGAAGTTGTTCGCTTGCATGGTGTGCCAAATACAATTGTTTCTGATCGTGATGCTAAATTTCTTAGCCATTTTTGGAGAACTTTATGGGCCAAATTGGGGACTAAGCTTTTATTTTCCACCACTTGTCACCCCCAAACTGATGGTCAAACTGAAGTTGTGAATAGAACTTTGTCTACTATGTTAAGGACTGTTTTAAAGAAGAATATTAAGATGTGGGAAGATTGTTTGCCTCATATTGAGTTTGCTTATAATCGTTCGCTGCATTCTACTACGAAGATGTGTCCCTTTGAGATTGTTTATGGCTTGTTACCACGTGCTCCTATTGATTTAATGCCATTGCCAAGTTCTGAAAAGTTGAATTTTGATGCTACAACGTGCTGAATTGATGCTAAAACTACATGAAACCACTAAAGAAAACATAGAGCGCATGAATGCTAAGTACAAATTTGCTGGAGATAAAGGTAGAAGGGAATTGATTCTTGAACCTGGAGATTTGGTTTGGTTGCATTTATGAAAGGATAGGTTTCTGAATTAAGAAAATCTAAATTGATGCCTAGAGCGGATGGTCCTTTTAAAGTGATGCAACGAATAAATGAGAATGCATATACGCTTGATCTTCCTGCAGATTTTGGGGTTAGTCCCACATTTAACATTGCAGATTTGAAGCCTTATTTGGGTGAGGAAGATGAGCTTGAGTCGAGGACGACTCAAATTCAAGAAAGGGAGGATGATGAGGACATCAACACCGATCATACATCCACGCCGTCCACGCCGACACCTGCTGGTCCTATTACCCGTGCTCGTGCTCGAACACTTAATCATCAAGTGAGTTCCTTCTTGAGCTCTTGTCCATCCTATTTAGATCTTGGAGACACATGCACTCTTGTTTTGATTAGGAATCAAGGAGAAGACCGAAAGGGAAAAGGACTCGCGTAGGCCGGATTCGGACTGCAGCACACCTCCAACTTGCGACGGTCGCCACGGTTACATACGGAGTCGGATTGGGGTGATTCTGGACTTGTTGGAAAGCTAATAAAGTCTACTTTCATACGGATCTGACCTCATACTCATACCTGCTCAGAAACGGCGTCAACAGTCCAAAAATCACCGAGAGGTCTATTCTGTCCAGGGTGCTGCGCCACCTTAGGTTAGCCCAATGGGCTTGTATCGTTTAGAGTCCAGTAGGGACACGTCCTAGGGTTGGAGCATGACCCAAACTCTCTTGTGGTCGTCCTCCACACGTCATATACCCCTTAGCCGCCACCAGGAACACTTGGGTTTTGTTTAGATCAAGTTTAGCCTTTGCTACTTGCTTGTAGGCGCGCGTGCTGATCCAGCCGCCCGTCTCCTTGTCTTCGGAACCCCACTCATAATAAGATTCAGTTTGAGGCTTTCAATTTCATCTTGCAAATTCAGTGCTTGTTTCCTTGTTCTTGCTAGTTCTTCGATTGCTTGCAGGACGGGAGCCCTAGTGGCTGGTTGTCGCGCTCCACAAGATCGTGACGGCCTTTGGAGGTGGTGTATCGGTTGCTAAGGCGCGGTCTTGGAAGGCTGTAGTCGGGCCGTGAACGTCATCTCCATCCACCAAATCGAGTGATCTCACGCCTCTCATCGAAAGATCGTCCATAAACCCTAGCGGGTTCATATCACCGAACAAGATTCCACATGACCCACGTCACCTAGGACTTCCATCGGGTGCGTCCAAAACGTTTTCTGAGACTATGGTACGTTCGGCGCAAACCATGCACCGATCTTGCGTCAAGATTAGCACTATCTCCATACGGACCAAAACGAGCTTCCAGTTGAGCTTCGTCCCTAGGAGTACCATCGGGTGCGTCCTAAACGATATCTTAGGCTATGCTATGTTTGGCACAAACTGTGGACCTATCTTGAACTAACACTAACACCATCTCCAAACGGACCAAACGAGATTCCACATGACCCACGTCACCTAGGAGTTCCATAGGGTGCGTCCAAAACGATATCTGAACCTATGGTACGTTGAGCGCAAACCGTGGACCAATCTTCCATAAACACTAACACCATCTCCAAACGGACCGAACGAGATTCCACATGACCCACATCACCTAGGAGTTCCATTGGGTGTGTCTAAAACGATATCTGAGCCTATGGAACGTTTAGCGCAAACCGTGCACCAATCATACATCTACACTAACACCATCTCCAAACGGACCGAACGAGATTCCACATGACCCACGTCACCTAGGAGTTCCATCGGGTGCGTCCAAAACGATTTCCGAGCCTATGGTACGTTCGACGCAAACTGGGCACTGATCTTGCATCAAGATAAGCACTATCTCCAAACGGACCAAACGAGATTCCACATGACCCACGTCACCTAGGAGTTCCATAGGGTGTGTCCAAAACGATATCTGAACCTATGGTACGTTGAGCGCAAACCGTGGACCAATCTTCCATCAACACTAACACCATCTCCAAACGGACCGAACGAGATTCCACATGACCCACGTCACGTAGGAGTTCTTTCGGGTGCGTCCAAAACGATTTCCGAGCTTGTGGTACCTTCGGCGCAAACAGTGCACCGATGTTGCGTCAAGATTAGCACTATCTCTAAATGGACCAAAATAAGGTTCCAGTTGAGCTTCGTCACCTACGAGTACCATCGGGTGCGTCCTAAACGATATCTGAGCCTGTGGTACGTTGGGCGCAAACCATGCACCTATCTTGCACTAACACTAACACGATCTCCAAACGGACCAAACGAGATTCCACATGACCCACGTCACCTAGGAGTTCCATTGGGTGCGTCCAAAACGATATCTGAACCTATGGTACGTTGAGCGCAAACCGTGGACCAATCTTCCATCAACACTAACACCATCTCCAAACGGACCGAACGAGATTCCACATGACCCACATCACCTAGGAGTCCCATTGGGTGTGTCCAAAACGATATCTGAGCCTATGGTACGTTTAGCGCAAACCGTGCACCAATCTTACATCAGCACTAACACCATCTCCAAACGGACCGAACGAGATTCCACATGACCCACGTCACCTAGGAGTTCTTTTGGGTGCGTCCAAAACGATTTCCGAGCTTGTGGTACCTTCGGCACAAACCGTGCACCGATCTTGCATCAAGATTAGCACTATCTCCAAATGGACCAAAACGAGGTTCCAGTTGAGCTTCATCACCTACGAGTACCATCGGGTGTGTCCTAAACGATATCTGAGCCTGTGGTACGTTTGGCGCAAACCATGCACCTATCTTGCACTAACACTAACACCATCTCCAAACGGACCAAACGAGATTCCACATGACCCACGTCACCTAGGAGTTCCATAGGGTGCATCCAAAATGATATCTGAACCTATGGTACGTTGAGTGCAAACCGTGGACCAATCTTCCATCAACACTAACACCATCTCCAAACGGACCGAACGAGATTCCACATGACCCACATCACCTAGGAGTTCCGTCGGGTGCGCCAAAAAAACGATATCTCGAGCCTATGGTACGTTTAGCGCAAAACCATGCACCAATCTTACATCTACACTAACACTATCTCCAAACGTACCGAACGAGATTCCACATACCCCGTCACCTAGGAGTTCTTTCGGGTGCGTCCAAAACGATTTCCGAGCTTGTGGTACCTTCGGCGCAAACCGTGCACCGATCTTGTGTCAAGATTAGCACTATCTCCAAACGGACCAAAACGAGCTTCCAGTTGAGCCTCGTCACCTACGAGTACCATCGGGTGCATCCTAAACGATATCTGAGCCTATGGTACGTTTTGGCGCAAAACCGTGCACCTATCTTCCATCAACACTAACACCATCTCCAAACAGACCAAACGAGATTCCACAAGACCCACACCACCTAGGAGTTCCATCGGATGCGCCCCAAACGATATCTCGAGCCTATGGTACGTTTAGCGCAAAACCGTGCACCAATCCAACATCAACACTAACACCATCTCCAAACGGACCGAACGAGGTTCCACATGACCCACGTCACCTAGGAATTCTATCGGGTGCGCCCAAATTGATTTTCGAGCTTGTGGTACCTTGGCGTAAACCATGCACCGATCTTGCGCCAAGATTAGCACTATCTCCAAACGGACCAAAACGAGCTTCCAGTTGAGCTTCATCACCCACGAGTACCATCAAAAGTGCGTCCTAAATGATATCTGAGAGCCTATGGTATGTTTGGCACAAACCGTGCACCTATCTTGCACTAACACTAACACCATCTCCAAACGGATTGAACAAGATTCCACATGGCCCACATCACGAAGGAGTTCCATCGGGTGCGCCCAAAAACGATATCTCGAGCCTATGGTACGTTTAGCGCAAACCGTGCATCCATCTTACATCGACACTAACACCATCTCCAAACAGATCGAACGAGATTCCACTTGACCCACGTGACCTAGGACTTCCACCGGGTGCGTCCAAAACAATTTCCGAGCCTATGGTACATTCGACGCAAACCGTGCACTGATCTTGCGTCAAGATTAGCACTATCTCCAAACGGACCGAAACGAGATTCCAGTTGAGCTTCATCACCAAAGAGTACCATCGGGTGCGTCCTAAACGATATATTAGGCTATGCTATGTTTGGCACAAACTGTGGACCTATCTTGCACTAACACTAACACCACCTCCAAACGGAACAAACAAGATTCCACATGACCCACGTCACCTAGGAGTTCCATAGGGTGCGTCCAAAACAATATCTGAACCTATGGTGCGTTAAGCACAAACCGTAGACCAATCTTCCATCAACACTAACACCATCTCCAAACGGACCGAACGAGATTCCACATGACCCACATCACCAGGAGTTCCATTGGGTGTGTCCAAAACGATATCTGAGCCTATGGTACGTTTAGCGCAAACCGTGCACCAATATTACATCAGCACTAACACCATCTCCAAACGGACCGAACGAGATTCCACTTGACCCACGTCACCTAGGAGTTCTTTTTCGGGTGCGCCCAAAACAATTTCCGAGCTTGTGGTACCTTTGGCGCAAAACCGTGCACCGATCTTGCGCCAAGATTAGCACTATCTCTAAATGGACCAAAAACGAGGTTCTAGTTGAGCTTCGTCACCCACGAGTACCATCGGGTGCGCCCTAAACGATATCTCGAGCCTCGTGGTACGTTTGGCGCAAACCATGCACCTATCTTGCACTAACACTAACACCATCTCCAAACGGACCAAACGAGATTCCACATGACCCACGTCACCTAGGAGTTCCATAGGGTGCGCCCAAAACGATATCTGAACCTATGATACGTTGAGCGCAAAACCGTGGACCAATCTTCCATCAACACTAACACCATCTCCAAACGGACCGAACGAGATTCCACATGACCCACATCACCTAGGAGTTCCATTGGGTGTCCAAAATGATATCTCGAGCCTATGGTACGTTTAGCGCAAACCGTGCACCAATCTTACATCAGCACTAACACCATCTCCAAACATACCGAACGAGATTCCACTTGACCCACGTCACCTAGGAGTTCTTTCGGGTGCGTCCAAAACAATTTCCGAGCTTGTGGTACCTTGGCGCAAACGTGTGCACCGATCTTGCGTCAAGATTAGCACTATCTCTAAATGGACCAAAACAAGGTTCCAGTTGAGCTTCGTCATGTACGAGTACCATCGGGTGCGTCCTAAACGATATCTGAGCCTGTGGTACGTTTGGCGCAAACCAAGCACCTATCTTGCACTAACACTAACACCATCTCCAAACGGACCAAACGAGATTCCACATGACCCACATCACCTAGGAGTTCCATAGGGTGCGTCCAAAACGATATCTGAACCTATGGTACGTTGAGCGCAAACCGTGGACCAATCTTCCATCAACACTAACACCATCTCCAAACGGACCGAACGAGATTCCACATGACCCACATCACCTAGGAGTTCCATCGGGTGCGCCCAAAACGATATTCGAGCCTATGGTACGTTTAGCGCAAAACCGTGCACCAATCTTACATCTGCACTAACACTATCTCCAAACGGACGAACAAGATTCCACATGACCCACGTCACCTAGGAGTTCTTTCAAAAGCGCCCAAAATGATTTCCGAGCTTGTGGTACCTTGGCGCAAACCGTGCACCGATCTTGTGTCAAGATTAGCAATATCTCCAAACGGACCAAAACGAGATTCCAGTTGAGCCTCGCCACCACCACGAGTACCATCGGGTGCATCCTAAACGATATCTGAGCCTATGGTACGTTTGGCGCAAACCGTGCACCTATCTTCCATCAACACTAACACCATCTCCAAACGGACCGAACAAGATTCCACAAGACCCACATCACCTAGGTGTTCCACCGGGTGCATCCAAAACGATATATCGAGCCTATGGTACGTTTAGCGCAAACCGTGCACCAATCTTACATCAACACTAACACCATCTCCAAACGGACCGAACGAGGTTCCACATGACCCACGTCACCTAGGAATTCTATCGGGTGCGCCCAAATTGATTTCGAGCTTGTGGTACCTTCGGCGTAAACCATGCACCGATCTTGCGTCAAGATTAGCACTATCTCCAAACAGACCAAAACAAGGTTACAATTGCGCTTCGTCACCTACTAGTACCATCGGGTGCGTCCTAAATGATATCTGGTCCTATGGTATGTTTGGCGCAAACCGTGCACCTATCTTGCACGAACACTAACACCATCTCCAAACGGATTGAACAAGATTCCACATGGCCCACATCACCAAGGAGTTCCATCGGGTGCGCCCAAAACGATATCTCGAGCCTATGGTACGTTTAGCGTAAACCGTGCACCCATCTTACATCGACACTAACACCATCTCCAAATGGAACGAACGAGATTCCACATGACCCACGTGACCTAGGACTTCCACCGGGTGCGTCCAAAACAATTTCCGAGCCTATGGTATGTTCGACGCAAACCGTGCACTGATCTTGCGTCAAGATTACCACTATCTGCAAACGGACCAAAACGAGATTCCAGTTGAGCTTCATCACCAAGGAGTGCCATCGGGTGCGTCCTAAACGATATCTGAGCCTGTGGTACGTTTCGCAAACCATGCACCTATCTTGCACTAACACTAACACCATCTCCAAACGGACCAAACGAGATTCCACATGACCCACGTCACCTAGTAGTTCCATAGGGTGCGTCCAAAACGATATCTGAACCTATGGTACGTTGAGCGCAAACCGTGGACCAATCTTCCATCAACACTAACACCATCTCCAAACGGACTGAACGAGATTCCACATGACCCACATCACCTAGGAGTTCCATCGGGTGTGTCCAAAATGATATCTGAGCCTATGGTACGTTTAGCGCTAAAAACCGTGCACCAATCTTACATTCAACACTAACACCATCTCCAAACGGATCGAACGAGATTCCACATGACCCACGTCACCTAGGAGTTCTTTCGGGTGCGCCCAAAACAATTTCCGAGCCTATGGTACGTTGTTCGGCGCAAACCCGTGCACCGATCTTGCGTCAAGATTACCACTATCTCCAAACGGACCAAACGAGATTCCAGTTGAGCTTCATCACCGAGTACCATCGGGTGCGCCCTAAACGATATCTCGAGCCTATGCTACGTTTGGCACAAACCGTGCACCTATCTTGCACTAACACTAACACCATCTCCAAACGGACCAAACGAGATTCCACATGACCCACGTCACCTAGGAGTTCCATAGGGTGCGTCCAAAACGATATATGAACCTATGGTACGTTGAGCGCAAACCGTGGACCAATCTTCCATCAACACTAACACCATCTCCAAACGGACCGAACGAGATTCCACATGACCCACGTCGCCTAGGAGTTCATTTGGGTGCGTCCAAAATGATTTCCGAGCTTGTGGTACCTTCGGCGCAAACCGTGCACCGATCTTGCATCAAGATTAGCACTATCTTCAAATGGCCCAAAACGAGGTTCCAGTTGAGCTTCGTCACCAACTAGGAGTACCATCGGGTGCGCCCTAAATGATATCTCGAGCCTATGGTATGTTTGGCGCAAAACCGTGCACCTATCTTGCACTAACACTACACACCATCTCCAAACGGATTGAACAAGATTCCACATGACCCACATCACCAAGGAGTTCCATCGGGTGCGCCCAAAACGATATCTCGAGCCTATGGTACGTTTAGCGCAAAACCGTGCACCCATCTAACATCGACACTAACACCATCTCCAAACAGATCGAACGAGATTCCACATGACCCACGTGACCTAGGACTTCCACCGGATGCGTCCCAAAACAATTTCCGAGCCTATGGTACGTTCGGCGCAAACCATGCACCGATCTTGCGCCAAAATTAGCACTATCTCCAAACGGACCAAAACGAGATTCCAGTTGAGCTTCATCACCACGAGTACCATCGGGTGCGTCCTAAACGATATCTTAGGCTATGCTATGTTTGGCACAAACTGTGGACCTATCTTGCACTAACACTAACACCATCTCCAAACGGACCAAACGAGATTCCACATGACCCACGTCACCTAGGAGTTCCATAGGGTGCGTCCAAAACGATATCTGAACCTATGGTGCGTTGAGCGCAAACCGTGGACCAATCTTCCATCAACACTAACACCATCTCCAAACGGACCGAACGAGATTCCACATGACCCACATCACCAGGAGTTCCATTGGGTGTGTCCAAAACGATATCTCGAGCCTATGGTACGTTTAGCTAAAAACCGTGCACCAATATTACATCAGCACTAACACCATCTCCAAACGGACCGAACGAGATTCCACATGACCCACGTCACCTAGGAGTTCTTTCGGTGCGTCCAAAACGATTTCCGAGCTTGTGGTACCTTCGGCGCAAACCGTGCACCGATCTTGCGTCAAGATTAGCACTATCTCTAAATGGACCAAAACAAGGTTCCAGTTGAGCTTCGTCACCTACGAGTACCATCGGGTGCGTCCTAAACGATATCTGAGCCTGTGGTACGTTTGGCGCAAACCATGCACCTATCTTGCACTAACACTAACACCATCTCCAAACGGACCAAACGAGATTCCACATGACCCACGTCACCTAGGAGTTCCATAGGGTGCGTCCAAAATGATATCTGAACCTATGGTACGTTGAGCGCAAACCGTGGACCAATCTTCCATCAACACTAACACCATCTCCAAACGGACCGAACGAGATTCCACATGACCCACATCACCTAGGAGTTCCGTCGGGTGCGTCCAAAATGATATCTGAGCTTATGGTACGTTTAGCGCAAACCGTGCACCAATCTTACATCTGCACTAACATCATCTCCAAACGTACCGAACGAGATTCCACATGACCCACGTCACCTAGGAGTACTTTCGGGTGCGTCCAAAACAATTTCCGAGCCTATGGTACGCACTATTCGGCGCAAAACGCAGGTGCACTGATCTTGCGTCAAGATTACCACTATCTTCAAACAGACCAAAACGAGATTCGGTTGAGCTTCGTCACCTAGGAGTTCCATAGGGTGCGTCCAAAACGATATCTGAACCTATGGTACGTTGAGTGCAAACCGTGGACCAATCTTCCATCAACACTAACACCATCTCCAAACGGACCGAACGAGATTCCACATGACCCACATCACCAGGAGTTCCATTGGGTGTGTCCAAAACGATATCTCGAGCCTATGGTACGTTTAGCGCAAACCGTGCACCAATATTACATCAGCACTAACACCATCTCCAAACGGGCGAACGATATTCCACATGACCCACGTCACCTAGGAGTTCTTTTCGGGTGCGTCCAAAACAATTTTCGAGCTTGTGGTACCTTTGGGCGCAAACCGTGCACCGATCTTTGCGTCAAGATTAGCACTATCTCTAAATGGACCAAAACAAGGTTCCAGTTGAGCCGTCATCCCCACGAGTACCCATCGGGTGCGCCCTAAACAATATCTCGAGCTGTGGTACGTTTGGCGCAAACCATGCACCTATCTTGCACTAACACTAACACCATCTCCAAACGGACCAAACGAGATTCCACATGACCCACGTCACCTAGGAGTTCCATAGGGTGCGTCCAAAAACGATATCTGAACCTATGGTACGTTGAGCACAAACCGTGGACCACTCTTCCATCAACACTAACACCATCTCCAAACGGATTGAACGAGATTCCACATGACCCACATCACCTAGGAGTTCCATCGGGTGCGCCCAAAATGATATCTCGAGCCTATGGTACGTTTAGCGCAAACCGTGCACCAATCTTACATCTGCACTAACATCATCTCCAAACGACATCGAACGAGATTCCACATGACCCACGTCACCTAGGAGTACTTTCGGGTGCGCCCAAAACAATTTCCGAGCCTATGGTACGTTCGGACGCAAACCGTGCACCGATCTTGCGTCAAGATTACCACTATCTCCAAACAGACCAAAACGAGATTCCAGTTGAGCTTCATCACCTAGGAGTACCATCGGGTGCGCCCTAAACGATATCTCGAGCCTATGCTACGTTTGGCACAAACCGTGCACCTATCTTGCACTAACACTAACACCATCTCCAAACGGACCAAAAACGAGATTCCACATGACCCACGTCACCTAGGAGTTCCATAGGGTGCGCCCAAAACGATATATGAACCTCTGGTACGTTGAGCGCAAACCGTGGACCAATCTTCCATCAACACTAACACCATCTCCAAACGGACCGAACGAGATTCCACATGACCCACATCACCTAGGAGTTCCATTGGGTGTGTCCAAAACGATATCTCGAGCCTATGGTACGTTTAGCGCAAACCGTGCACCAATCTTACATTAGCACTAACACCATCTCCAAACGGACGAACGAGATTCCACATGACCCACGTCACCTAGGAGTTCTTTTCGGGTGCGCCCAAAACAATTTCCGAGCCTATGGTACGTTCGACGCAAACCGTGCACTGATCTTGCGTCAAGATTACCACTATCTCCAAATAGACCGAAACAAGGTTCTAGTTGAGCTTCGTCACCTATGAGTACCATCGGGTGCGTCCTAAACGATATCTGAGCCTATGCTACGTTTGGCACAAACCGTGCACCTATCTTGAACTAACACTAACACCATCTCCAAATGGACCAAACGAGATTCCACATGACCCACGTCACCTAGGAGTTCCATAGGGTGCGTCCAAAACGATATCTGAACCTATGATAAGTTGAGCGCAAACCGTGCACCAATCTTCCATCAACATTAACACCATCTCCAAACGGACCGAACGAGATTCCACATGACCCACATCACCTAGGAGTTCCATCGGGTGCGTCCAAAACGATATCTGAGCCTATGGTACGTTTAGCGCAAACCGTGCACCAATCTTACATCAGCACTAACACCATCTCCAAACGGACCGAACGAGATTCCACATGACCCACATCACCTAGGAGTTCTATCGGGTGCGTCCAAAACGATTTCCGAGCTTGTGGTACCTTCGGCGCAAACCGTGCACCGATCTTGCATCAAGATTAGCACTATCTCCAAACGGACCAAAACGAGGTTCCAATTGAGCTTCATCACCTACTAGTACCATCGGTGCGGTGCGCCCTAAATGATATCTGAGCCTATGGTATGTTTGGCGCAAAACCGTGCACCTATCTTGCACTAACACTAACACCATCTCCAAACGGATTGAACAAGATTCCACATGACCCACATCACCAAGGAGTTCCATCGGGTGCGTCCAAAACGATATCTGAGCCTATGGTACGTTTAGCGCAAACCGTGCACCCATCTAACATCGACACTAACACCATCTCCAAACAGATCGAACGAGATTCCACATGACCCACGTGACCTAGGACTTCCACCGGATGCGTCCAAAACAATTTTCGAGCCTATGGTACGTTCGACGCAAACCATGCACTGATCTTGCGCCAAGATTAGCACTATCTCCAAACGGACCAAACGAGATTCCAGTTGAGCTTCATCACCAAGGAGTACCATCAAAAGTGCCCTAAACGATATCTTAGGCTATGCTATGTTTGGCACAAACTGTGGACCTATCTTGCACTAACACTAACACCATCTCCAAACGGACCAAACGAGATTCCACATGACCCACGTCACCTAGGAGTTCCATAGGGTGCGTCCAAAACAATATCTGAACCTATGGTGCGTTGAGCGCAAACCGTGGACCAATCTTCCATCAACACTAACACCATCTCCAAACGGACCGAACGAGATTCCACATGACCCACATCACCAGGAGTTCCATTGGGTGTGTCCAAAACGATATCGAGCCTATGGGTATGCGTTTTAAGCGCAAACCGTGCACCAATATTACATCAGCACTAACACCATCTCCAAACGGACCGAACGAGATTCCACTTGACCCACGTCACCTAGGAGTTCTTTCAAATGCGCCCAAAACAATTTCCGAGCTTGTGGTACCTTCGGGGCAAAACCGTGCACCGATCTTTCGTCAAGATTAGCACTATCTCTAAATGGACCAAAACAAGGTTCCAGTTGAGCTTCGTCACCCACGAGTACCATCAAAAGCGCCCTAAATGATATCTCGAGCCTGTGGTATGGGTTTGGCGCAAACCATGCACCAATCTTGCACTAACACTAACACCATCTCCAAACGGACCAACCGAGATTCCACATGACCCACGTCACCTAGGAGTTCCATAGGGTGCGTCCAAAACGATATCTGAACCTATGGTACGTTGAGCGCAAACCGTGGACCAATCTTCCATCAACACTAACACCATCTCCAAACGGACTGAACGAGATTCCACATGACCCACATCACCTAGGAGTTTCGTCGGGTGCGTCCAAAATGATATCTCGAGCTATGGTACGTTTTAGCAAAACCGTGCACCAATCTTACATCTGCACTAACATCATCTCCAAATGTACCGAACGAGATTCCACATGACCCACGTCACCTAGGAGTACTTTCGGGTGCGTCCAAAACAATTTCCGAGCCTATGGTACGTTCGACGCAAACCGTGCACTGATCTTGCGTCAAGATTACCACTATCTTCAAACAGACCGAAACGAGATTCCAGTTGAGCTTCGTCACCTAGGAGTTCCATAGGGTGCGTCCAAAACGATATCTGAACCAATGGTACGTTGAGTGCAAATCGTGGACCAATCTTCCATCAACACTAACACCATCTCCAAATGGACCGAACGAGATTCCACATGACCCACATCACCAGGAGTTCCATTGGGTGTGTCCAAAACGATATCTGAGCCTATGGTACGTTTAGCGCAAACCGTGCACCAATATTACATCAGCACTAACACCATCTCCAAACGGGCCGAACGATATTCCACATGACCCACGTCACCTAGGAGTTCTTTCGGGTGCGTCCAAAACAATTTCCGAGCTTGTGGTACCTTCGGCGCAAACCGTGCACCGATCTTGCGTCAAGATTAGCACTATCTCTAAATGGACCAAAACAAGGTTCCAGTTGAGCTTCGTCACCTACGAGTACCATCGGGTGCGTCCTAAACAATATCTGAGCCTGTGGTACGTTTGGCGCAAACCATGCACCTATCTTGCACTAACACTAACACCATCTCCAAACGGACCAAACGAGATTCCACATGACCCACGTCACCTAGGAGTTCCATAGGGTGCATCCAAAACAATATCTGAACCTATGGTACGTTGAGCGCAAACCGTGGACCAATCTTCCATCAACACTAACACCATCTCCAAACGGACCGAACGAGATTCCACATGACCCACATCACCTAGGAGTTCCATTGGGTGTGTCCAAAACGATATCTCGAGCCTATGGTACGTTTAGCGCAAACTGTGCACCAATCTTACATCAGCACTAACACCATCTCCAAACGGACGAACGAGATTCCACATGACCCACGTCACCTAGGAGTTCTTTCGGGTGCGCCCAAAACGATTTCCGAGCCTATGGTACGTTCGGCGCAAAACCGTGCACCGATCTTGCGTCAAGATTACCACTATCTCCAAACAGACCGAAACAAGGTTCTAGTTGAGCTTCATCACCCTATGAGTACCATCGGGTGCGCCCTAAACGATATCTCGAGCCTATGCTACGTTTGGCACAAACCGTGCACCTATCTTGCACTAACACTAACACCATCTCCAAATGGACCAAACGAGATTCCACATGACCCACGTCACCTAGGAGTTCCATAGGGTGCGTCCAAAGCGATATCTGAACCTATGATAAGTTGAGCGCAAACCGTGCACCAATCTTCCATCAACACTAACACCATCTCCAAATGGACCGAACGAGATTCCACATGACCCACATCACCTAGGAGTTCCATCGGGTGCGTCCAAAACGATATCTGAGCCTATGGTACGTTTAGCGCAAACCGTGCACCAATCTTACATCAACACTAACACCATCTCCAAACGGACCGAACGAGATTCCACATGACCCACATCACCTAGGAGTTCTATCGGGTGCGTCCAAAACGATTTCCGAGCTTGTGGTACCTTTGGCGCAAACCGTGCACCGATCTTGCGTCAAGATTAGCACTATCTCCAAACGGACCAAAACGAGGTTCCAATTGAGCTTCGTCACCTACTAGTACCATCGGGTGCGTCCTAAATGATATCTGAGCCTATGGTATGTTTGGCGCAAAACCGTGCACCTATCTTGCACTAACACTAACACCATCTCCAAACGGATTGAACAAGATTCCACATGACCCACATCACCAAGGAGTTCCATCGGTGCGTCCAAAACGATATCTCGAGCCTATGGTACGTTTTAGCGCAAACCGTGCACCCATCTAACATCGACACTAACACCATCTCCAAACAGATCGAACGAGATTCCACATGACCCACGTGACCTAGGACTTCCACCGGATGCGCCCAAAACAATTTCCGAGCCTATGGTACGCTTTTCGCGCAAACCATGCAATGATCTTGTGTCAAGATTAGCACTATCTCCAAACGGACCAAACGAGATTCCAGTTGAGCTTCATCACCAAGGAGTACCATCGGGTGCGCCCTAAAGCGATATCTTAGGCTATGCTATGTTTGGCACAAACTGTGGACCTATCTTGCACTAACACTAACACCATCTCCAAACGGACCAAACGAGATTCCACATGACCCACGTCACCTAGGAGTTCCATAGGGTGCATCCAAAACAATATCTGAACCTATGGTACGTTGAGCGCAAACCGTGGACCAATCTTCCATCAACACTAACACCATCTCCAAACGGACCGAACGAGATTCCACATGACCCACATCACCAGGAGTTCCATTGGGTGTGTCCAAAACGATATCTCGAGCCTATGGTACGTTTTAGCGCAAAACGTGCACCAATATTACATTAGCACTAACACCATCTCCAAACGGACCGAACGAGATTCCACATGACCCACGTCACCTAGGAGTTCTTTCGGGTGCGCCAAAAACATATTCCGAGCTTGTGGTACCTTCGGGCAAACCGTGCACCGATCTTGCGTCAAGATTAGCACTATCTCCAAATGGACCAAAACATGGTTCCAATTGAGCTTCATCACCACGGAGTACCATCAGGTGCGCCCTAAACGATATCTCGAGCCTATGGTACGTTTGGCGCAAACCATGCACCTATCTTGCACTAACACTAACACCATCTCCAAACGGACCAAACGAGATTCCACATGACCCACGTCACCTAGGAGTTCCATAGGGTGCGCCCAAAACGATATCTGAACCTATGGTACGTTGAGCGCAAACCGTGGACCAATCTTCCATCAACACTAACACCATCTCCAAACGGGACTGAACGAGATTCCACATGACCCACATCACCTAGGAGTTTCCATCGGGTGCGTCCAAAATGATATCTCGACCTTATGGTACGTTTAGCGCAAACCGTGCACCAATCTTACATCTGCACTAACATCATCTCCAAACGGACTCTAACGAGATTCCACATGACCCACGTCACCTAGGGAGTTCTTTCGGGTGCGCCCAAAACAATTTCCGAGCCTATGGTACGCGTTCGAGCGCAAACCGTGGCGATCTTGCGTCAAGATTACCACTATCTTCAAACAGACCAAAAACGAGATTCCAGTTGAGCTTCATCACCTAGGAGTTCCAGGGTGTGTCCAAAATGATATCTGAACCTATGGTACGTTGAGTGCAAATCGTGGACCAATCTTCCATCAACACTAACACCATCTCCAAACGGACCGAACGAGATTCCACATGACCCACATCACCAGGAGTTCCATTGGGTGTGTCCAAAACGATATCTCGAGCCTATGGTACGTTTAGCGCAAACCGTGCACCAATATTACATCAACACTAACACCATCTCCAAAGCGGACCGAACGAGATTCCACATGACCCACGTCACCTAGGAGTTCTTTCGGGTGCGTCCAAAACAATATTTCGAGCTTGTGGTACCTTTAGCGCAAACCGTGCACCGATCTTGCATCAAGATTAGCACTATCTCTAAATGGACCAAAACAAGGTTCCAGTTGAGCCACGTCACCTACGAGTACCATCGGGTGCGCCCTAAACAATATCTCGAGCCTGTGGTACGTTTGGCGCGCAAACCATGCACCTATCTTGCACTAACACTAACACCATCTCCAAACGGACCAAACGAGATTCCACATGACCCACGTCACCTAGGAGTTCCATAGGGTGCCCAAAACGATATCTGAACCTATGGTACGTTGAGCACAAACCGTGGACCACTCTTCCATCAACACTAACACCATCTCCAAACGGACTGAACGAGATTCCACATGACCCACATCACCTAGGAGTTTTCCATTGGGTGCGCCCAAAATGATATCTCGAGCCTATGGTACGTTTAGCGCAAACCATGCACCAATCTTACATCTGCACTAACATCATCTCCAAACGGATCGAACGAGATTCCACATGACCCACGTCACCTAGGAGTACTTTTCGGTGCGCCCAAAACAATTTCCGAGCCTATGGTACGCTTCGGCGCAAAACCGTGCACCGATCTTGCGTCAAGATTACCACTATCTCCAAACAGACCGAAACGAGATTCTAGTTGAGCTTCGTCACCTAGGAGTACCATCGGGTGCGTCATAAACGATATCTGAGCCTATGCTACGTTTGGCACAAACCGTGCACCTATCTTGCACTAACACTAACACCATCTCCAAACGGACCAAACGAGATTCCACATGACCCACGTCACCTAGGAGTTCCATAGGGTGCGTCCAAAACGATATATGAACCTCTGGTACGTTGAAAGCAAACCGTGGACCAATCTTCCATCAACACTAACACCATCTCCAAATGGACCGAACGAGATTCCACATGACCCACATCACCTAGGAGTTCCATTGGGTGTGTCCAAAACGATATCTGAGCCTATGGTACGTTTAGCACAAACTGTGCACCAATCTTACATCAGCACTAACACCATCTCCAAACGGACCGAACGAGATTCCACATGACCCACGTCACCTAGGAGTTCTTTCGGGTGCGTCCAAAACGATTTCCGAGCCTATGGTACGTTCGACGCAAACCGTGCACTGATCTTGCGTCAAGATTACCACTATCTCCAAACAGACCGAAACAAGGTTCTAGTTGAGCTTCGTCACCTATGAGTACCATCGGGTGCGTCCTAAACGATATCTGAGCCTATGCTACGTTTGGCACAAACCGTGCACCTATCTTGCACTAACACTAACACCATCTCCAAATGGACCAAACGAGATTCCACATGACCCACGTCACCTAGGAGTTCCATAGGGTGCGTCCAAAGCGATATCTGAACCTATGATAAGTTGAGCGCAAACCGTGCACCAATCTTCCATCAACACTAACACAATCTCCAAATGGATCGAACGAGATTCCACATGACCCACATCACCTAGGAGTTCCATCGGGTGCGTCCAAAACGATATCTGAGCCTATGGTACGTTTAGCGCAAACCGTGCACCAATCTTACATCAACACTAACACCATCTCCAAACGGACCAAACGAGATTCCACATGACCCACATCACCTAGGAGTTCCATAGGGTGCGTCCAAAATGATATATGAACCTCTGGTACGTTGAGCGCAAACCGTGGACCAATCTTCCATCAACACTAACACCATCTCCAAACGGACCGAACGAGATTCCACATGACCCACATCACCTAGGAGTTCCATTGGGTGTGTCCAAAACGATATCTGAGCCTATGGTACGTTTAGCTCAAACTGTGCACCAATCTTACATCAGCACTAACACCATCTCCAAACGGACCGAACGAGATTCCACATGACCCACGTCACCTAGGAGTTCTTTCGGGTGCGTCCAAAACAATTTCCGAGCCTATGGTACGTTCGACGCAAACCGTGCACTGATCTTGCGTCAAGATTACCACTATCTCCAAACAGACCGAAACAAGGTTCTAGTTGAGCTTCGTCACCTATGAGTACCATCGGGTGCGTCCTAAACGATATCTGAGCCTATGCTACGTTTGGCACAAACCGTGCACCTATCTTGCACTAACACTAACACCATCTCCAAACGGACCAAACGAGATTCCACATGACCCACGTCACCTAGGAGTTCCATAGGTTGCGTCCAAAACGATATATGAGCCTATGGTACGTTTAGCGCAAACCGTGCACCAATCTTACATCAACACTAACACCATCTCCAAACGGACCAAACGAGATTCCACATGACCCACATCACCTAGGAGTTCTATCGGGTGCGCCCAAAACGATTTCGAGCTTGTGGTACCTTGGGCGCAAAACGTGCACCGATCTTGCGTCAAGATTAGCACTATCTCCAAACGGACCAAAATGAGGTTCCAATTGAGCTTCGTCACCTACTAGTACCATCGGGTGCGTCCTAAATGATATCTGAGCCTATGGTATGTTTGGCGCAAACCGTGCACCTATCTTGCACTAACACTAACACCATCTCCAAACGGATTGAACAAGATTCCACATGACCCACATCACCAAGGAGTTCCATCGGGTGCGTCCAAAACGATATCTCGAGCCTATGGTACGTTTTAGCGCAAAACCGTGCACCCATCTAACATCGACACTAACACCATCTCCAAACAGATCGAACGAGATTCCACATGACCCACGTGACCTAGGACTTCCACCGGGTCCGTACAAAACAATTTCCGAGCCTATGGTACGCTCGATGCAAACCATGCACTGATCTTTAAGGCCAAGATTAGCACTATCTCCAAACGGACCGAAACGAGATTCCAGTTGAGCTTCATCACCAAGGAGTACCATCGGGTGCGTCCTAAACGATATCTTAGGCTATGCTATGTTTGGCACAAACTGTGGACCTATCTTGCACTAACACTAACACCATCTCCAAACGGACCAAACGAGATTCCACATGACCCACGTCACCTAGGAGTTCCATAGGGTGCGTCCAAAACAATATCTGAACCTATGGTGTGTTGAGCGCAAACCGTGGACCAATCTTCCATCAACACTAACACCATCTCCAAACGGACCGAACGAGATTCCACATGACCCACATCACCAGGAGTTCCATTGGGTGTGTCCAAAACGATATCTGAGCCTATGTGATAGAGTTGGAGTGCCCGATCCTTCGGTGAGTGGAGGATAACTACGATTTGGTGGGTGTCGACCCTCGCGATCCGACTACGACGAACAAGTCCGTGGCGCCTTAGCAATCGCTGAACCAACTCCCGATGGTTATTGACCTTGCTGGTGCTAGATCAACCTGATCACGAAGATCAATTCCTGCTGGCAATCGAAGAACAAGCAAGAATCTGAGGCGAGCAACCCTGAATATTACTCGAAGGCGGGGTTCTGAATTACACGAAGACGAAGCTTGAAGTAGCAATGGCTAACTTAAGCAAAACAAAACCCAAGCCAAAGAGGGGGCGCAGCCCCTGGCTAAATAGGGGGAAGAGGGAGGAAGGAGGACGCCCAGCCTGCCCATAAGGCAAGGAATAGGCGCCCAAACAGCCACACACCATCTCCTTGATCCCCTTTCCTGATTTAGGTGGCGCAGCACCTTCCTGGTTATTTCTTGACAAAACTAAAATCACATAGGTGGCGCAGCACCTAGACATTATTCTGGGCAGGTTCATCATGAGCATAGATGGCGCATGCACTTAGGAAACTTCTGGTCCTTCATTCTTCAAAATCATCACGAAGTTTAATTCACGTGCACGAGCTCGAGTGATTGGTCCTGGTGGCGCGCCTGTGCTGGTTCAGTTGGAGTAGCCATTCCCGTGTCGGGGTTGATGTCCTCATCATCCTCCCTTCTTGAATCGAAGTCGTCCTCGACGGCAGCTCCTCAGCCTCGCCCGCATATGGTTTCAAATCTGCAACATTAAAACTAGAGGAAACACCATAGTCTGCAGGCAGGTCAAGTATATAAGCATTATCATTGATTTTCTTTAACACCTTGAAGGGACCAGCAGCACGGGGCATCAGCTTAGACCTGCGCAAACTAGGAAAGCGATCCTTGCGCAAATGCAACCAAACCAAGTCACCAGGTTCAAAAGTAACAAGTTTACGTCCTTTACTACCAACAGCGTGATTTTTAGCATTAGTGTGCGCAATGTTCTGCTGTGTTTGCTCATGGATGTCCAACATTTGTTTAACACGTGCAACAGCATCGACATGTGGGCGCCCAAAGGGTCAAAGGACAGCAAGTCAATTGGCGCCCGTGGAATGTAACCATAGACAACCTGAAAAGGGCACATTTTCGTGGTGGAATGTGTAGTACGATTGTAAGCAAACTCGACATGGGGCAAACAATCCTCCCAAAGTTTCAGATTCTTGTCTAACACAGCCCTAAGCATGGTAGATAAGGTTCTGTTCACAACCTCAGTTTGCCCATCTGTTTGTGGGTGACAAGTGGTGCTGAAAAGCAATTTAGTTCCTAGTTTATTCCAAAGAGATCTCCAAAAATGACTTAGGAACTTAGCATCGCGATCGGAGACTATTGTATTTGGAACACCATGTAAACGAATAATCTCGCGAAAGAACAACTCAGCAACGCTGCTAGCATCATCAGTTTTATGACATGGTATGAAGTGAGCCATTTTAGAGAATCGATCAACAACCACAAAGATACTATCCTCCCTTCTTAGTTCGAGGTAACCCCAAAACAAAATCCATAGAAATATCTAGCCAAGGAGAAGTAGGGATAGGTAATGGCATATACAAACCATGGTTGTTCAGGTGTGACTTAGCTTTCTGGCACGTGGTGCAGCGTGCAACAAAAACGCCCACGTCATGGCGCATCTGGGGCCAAAAGAAGTGCGTGGCCAAAATCTCCTGTGTCTTGTAAACGCCAAAGTGTCCCATGAGGCCGCCACCATGCGCTTCCTGCAACAGCAAAAGACGAACCGAGCTTATGGAATACATAGCTTGTTAGCGCGAACAAAAACCCATCGGTTACATGGAATTTACCCCATGGTTTACCATCCTTGCAATGCAGCATGATGTCCTTAAAGCCAGGATCATCGGCGTATTGTTCTTTCATAGTTTGTAAACCAAAAATTTTAAAGTCTAACTGGGACAACATGGTGTATCTACGCGACAAAGCATCAGCAATAATGTTGTCTTTCCCGTT
This sequence comes from Miscanthus lutarioriparius, assembly GCA_904845875.1. Taxonomy (NCBI): domain Eukaryota; kingdom Viridiplantae; phylum Streptophyta; class Magnoliopsida; order Poales; family Poaceae; genus Miscanthus; species Miscanthus lutarioriparius. Next base: position 60,244 of record CAJGYO010000537.1, read on the forward strand.
CTTGTGTTTGATGATGTAAGGAAAAGACTCTATGAATTGATCCACTTAGCATGCCGACGGTTCAGATTAGTTTGGCTACGAATATGTTTTAATGCCTCATGATCAGAATGAATTATAAACTCATGAGGCCAAAGATAGTGCTGCCATGTTTGAAGTAATGCGAACCAAAGCGAAAAGCTCCTTATCATAAGTTGAATAATTCAGACTAGCACCGCTTAATTTTTCGCTAAAGTAAGCAACTGGCTTGCCCTCTTGCAGCAAAACACCGCCTAAGCCAATACCACTAGCATCGCATTCAAGTTCAAACATCTTATTGAAATCAGGTAGCTGTAGTAAGGGGCATGTGTCAACTTATCTTTTAGAATGGTGAATGCATCATCCTGTGCCGCACCCTAGGAGAAAGGAACGCCCTTCTTGGTGAGCTCATGCAACGGGGCGGCAATGGAGCTGAAGTCACGCACGAACCGTCGGTAGAAACCTGCAAGCCCAAGAAAACTCCGAATCTGCGTAACCGTTGTCGGCATGGGCCAGCTCTGGATGGCATCAATCTTGCTGCTGTCCACTTCAGTGCCCTATGGAGTAACAACATAGCCAAGAAACGAAACACGTTGTGTGCAGAAGTTGCACTTGTCCAAGTTACCAAACAAGCGGGCAGCGCGCAAAGCATCAAAAATAGCATGCAAATGTTCCAAATGCTCTTTCATAGACTTGCTGTAAATTAGAATATCATCAAAATAAACAACCACAAACAATCCTATGAAAGGCCACAAAACTTCATTCATTAAGCGCATAAATGTGCTGGGAGCATTAGTCAATCCAAACGGCATAACTAACCATTCATATAAGCCAAATTTTGTTTTAAAAGCCGTTTTCCATTCATCCCCAAGTTTCATTCGAATCTGATGGTACCGCCACATAAATCGACCTTGGAGAATATAACAGCACCGCTAAGCTCGTCAAGCATATCATCAAGGCGAGGTATAGGATAACGATAACGAATTGTGATATTGTTAATCGCTTCGACAATCTACACACACATGCGCCAGGTACCATCTTTCTTTGGGACAAGTAGTACAGGAACAGAGCAAGGGCTAAGAGACTCACTTAATGTAGCCCTTATCAAGTAGCGCTTGGACTTGGCGCTGAATCTCCTTTGTCTCATCGGGATTGGTACGTGCACGGGCACGGTTGGGAAGCTGGGCGCCGGGATGAGGTCGATCTGGTGCTCAATGCCACGAATGGGAGGAAGACCTGGCGGTAAGTCCTTCGGAAACACCTCGGCAAAGTCCTGCAAAAGCTTAGTAACAGCAGGGGTATATCCAAAGATGGTGCATCATCGAGTGAAATCAGCACATGAGAACATACACAAGCGCATAGCAAGGCATATTAGCAACATGTAGTTCATCAAAATCAGCACGTGTAGCAAGTAAAACAGGAGCATGTAGCTTAATCTCTTTAGACGGGCTGGTTGTTGTTGGCATTGTTTTAATGCTTTAGTAGTCCGAGCAGTGTCATCTTTCACAATCTGTTCAGGGTCATTGGATGAAGAATAATTTTCTTGCCCTTAAACAGTAGTGAATAATGATTTGTGCGACCATGATGTAAACAATCAGTATCATATTGCCAGGGCCTACCAAGCAACAACGAACATGCCTCCATAGGAACAACATCGCAATCAGTATAATCAGAATAAGATCCCATGGAGAAGTGAACACGCATCGAAGCGTGTTACCTTGAGTTTGCCACCCTGGTTGAGCCATTGAATGTGGTAGGGATGTGGATGTGGACGCGTTTGGAGAGACAACTTCTCCACCAGATCCGAACTTGCCAAATTGTTGCAACTACCGCCGTCAATGATGATGCGAATGGATCGTTCTTGCACAACGCCTTTGGTGTGGAACAAAGTGTGGCGCTGGTTCTGCTCAGGCTGTGCAAACCTGTGTACTGAGGACTCGCTGCACAACAAGACTCTCATACTTGTCAGCGTCAGTGGCAGCCACGTGTTCTTCCGCATGTCCTGAAACGTCAGCAGCAAGCATAGCATATATAGTTTCATCGGAATCACTAGCGGAAGAATACTCACCATCGCCACGATAATCAACGACGCTTGTTGGGGCAGTCCCGTATCACATGCCCATAACCTTTGCAACGATGGCATTGAATGTCCTTTGTGCGGCTAGTGGAAGAGGAGGCGCTCTTATTAGCTGAAAGGGGCGCTGGAGGTGGAGCTGCTGCCTTGTCACGTGACATACTGCTATGTGGGAGGGCGCCATAGGGGCTGAAGGGGTCAAAGTAGTGCGACCTACAAAAGAGTTAGAATGGGTCCTTGCTCGTCGTCCCTGCACTTCATGTTCAGCTTTGCAAGCAAATGCAAACAAAGTAGTAATATCATCATAGTGCTTATAATCAAGAATATCCTGAATTTCACTGTTCAACCCACCACGAAATCGTGCCATCGCAGCATCATTAGTCTCAACTAAACCACAACGAATCATGCCGGTTTGCAACTCCTGATAATACTCTTCTACAGATTTGGTTCCTTGCTGAAAACGTTGCATTTTATTAAGCAAGTCTCGTGCATAATAGGAAGGAACAAATCGGTGTCGCATGACAGTTTTTAATTGCTCCCAAGTTGTGGGAATGTTATTAGGGTGTTTGCTGCGATGCTCATGCCACCAAATGGATGCGAAATCTGTAAACTCACTAGTAGCAGCCCTAACTTGATATTGTGCAGGAACATCCTGACAATGAAATTTCTGATCTACCGCAAGTTCCCAATCAAGATACGCACCCGGATCATATTTGTCATTAAATGAAGGAATCGTGAACTTAATCTTAGTAAATGAGTCGTTTCGATTACATACCACACGCTCACCATGGCGGTTGCGGTGGCGCCCTCCATGGCGGTCCTGGTCGTCGATCTCGGTATCGCCACCATAATCAAATTCCGCACGCTGATCAGCAAGTTGTTGTACCAACTCATCAAGGCGTGTAGTGAGCGTGGCAAGGCTGGTGGCGTGGGCAGCTTGTGCTTGCTGCATCTCCATGAGCGTAGCATTTGTGGCCATTTGAGCGTCCTGAAATTGACCCACTTGCTCGTTGGCAATCCTAATCTCCTCTGCCAAGCCCTCCACGTGCTCGTTCATCTTGCGATTGAAGTGGTGAATGATGCCTTTAGTGCGTGGGGACTGAGGCATGGCGTCCTGATCAGCTGGCTCCCCTGTCATTGTTAGTGGAAAAACAACGAACACGAAAACAAGTATGTGCCCTAAAGCTTATAGGATGTGGTGCTGATCAAGGCACTCAAACTAAAGCTGTTATCAAACTCTTACCCGTTCTTACCAAGCTTGCAGGGGTGACTTGCAACCAGCGGTACAACCTTCCAAAGATTGAATGGAGCGATTGCCGAGAGGACACAGAGCTTGATCGCTGTAGAAAATTTGTGGAGCTATGGGAAGGCTTCAATTTGTAGCAAGGAGTAGCACAAGCATTCAGCAAAGGCAAAGTTGAATAATCACTCAAAGCTGGTGTTGTGCTAGTCCTAGGCTAGACCGTACTAGAGACGTGAGCCCACGCACAAAGATAGACACAGAATTGCAAGAACAAAGAGTAAAAGACAGCGAGTACACACCCTTGGCATCTCTTTTTTTTTTTTTTTTTTTGTGTGCGGCTCTTTTTGCACTTTTGCCTTTTTTTTTTGGTGCGGCTCTCTTGTTTTTTTTTGTTTTATGCACCTCTGGCCTTTTTCAGTTTGATGACACTGCCAACACGTTGCACAACTCAAAAGGAAATCAGGAACTCTTTCCTTTCGTGTAGCCACAGACTGCCTGATCTCGCACGATCTCCTGTGAGACGCCCTAAATGAATCGTAAGGCAAGTGAATATCCGTTGGAAAGGGCACGAAATATGCTTTCCAAATTGTACCTAAACTTCCCAAACGGACTACGGATGCAACAGCTAATGCCTGTGTCCTTGCCGAGATAAATCAAGACCCGAAATAAATTACTTTCCTTTTGTAGGTGGGAAATTGGCGTGAACAAGGGGTCTATGACGTGGGAAAGATTACAGGAGCATGGAGGACAAAGGAAAAGGAGGATCAAGTGCAAAGATGTGAACTAATACGTGACAGGAACTCAAAACTCTAATGGACTAGACGCCAAGACCAGCAACACGACACAGCGATGCAACCAAAAACTCAACAAAGCAATAAACTGAATGAAAGATGCAAAGGCTCAAAAGGTCTTGGACAGTGGTTCTAACCTGAAACGTTGTTTGTTGGCTTTTCTGGTGGACGATAGGACGATGAACAAAACTACAAATAAAGGGATAGATCTCACCGAGCAACCTGAAAGCTGATACCACTTGATAGAGTTGGAGTGCCCGATCCTTCGGTGAGTGGAGGATAACTACGATTTGGTGGGTGTCGAACCCTCGCGATCCGACTACGACGAACAAGTCCCGTGGCGCCTTAGCAATCGCTGAACCAACTCCCGATGGTTATTGACCTTGCTGGTGCTAGATCAACCTGATCACGAAGTTCAATTCCTGCTGGCAATCGAAGAACAAGCAAGAATCTGAGGCGAGCAACCCTGAATATTACTCGAAGGCGGGGTTCTGAATTACACGAAGACGAAGCTTCGGAAGTAGCAATGGCTAACTTAAGCAAAACAAAACCCAAGCCAAAGAGGGGGCGCAGCCCCTGGCTAAATAGGGGGAAGAGGGAGGAAGGAGGACGCCCAGCCTGCCCATAAGGCAAGGAATAGGCGCCCAAACAGCCACACACCATCTCCTTGATCCCCTTTCCTGATTTAGGTGGCGCAGCACCTTCCTGGTTATTTCTTGACAAAACTAAAATCACATAGGTGGCGCAGCACCTAGACATTATTCTGGGCAGGTTCATCATGAGCATAGATGGCGCATGCACTTAGGAAACTTCTGGTCCTTCATTCTTCAAAATTATCACGAAGTTTAATTCACGTGCACGAGCTCGAGTGATTGGTCCTGGTGGCGCCTGTGCTGGTTCAGTTGGAGTAGCCATTCCCGTGTCGGGGTTGATGTCCTCATCACTATGGTACGTTTAGCGCAAACCGTGCACCAATATTACATCAGCACTAACACCATCTCCAAACGGACCGAATGAGATTCCACTTGACCCACGTCACCTAGGAGTTCTTTCGGGTGCGTCCAAAACAATTTCCGAGCTTGTGGTACCTTCGGGGCAAACCGTGCACCGATCTTGCGTCAAGATTAGCACTATCTCTAAATGGACCAAAACATGGTTCCAGTTGAGCTTCGTCACCTACGAGTACCATCGGGTGCGTCCTAAACGATATATGAGCCTGTGGTACGTTTGGCGCAAACCATGCACCTATCTTGCACTAACACTAACACCATCTCCAAACGGACCAAACGAGATTCCACATGACCCACGTCACCTAGGAGTTCCATAGGGTGCGTCCAAAACGATATCTGAACCTATGGTACGTTGAGCGCAAACCGTGGACCAATCTTCCATCAACACTAACACCATCTCCAAACGGACCGAACGAGATTCCACATGACCCACATCACCTAGGAGTTCCATCGGGTGCGTCCAAAACGATATCTGAGCCTATGGTACGTTTAGCGCAAACCGTGCACCAATCTTACATCTGCACTAACACCATCTCCAAACGGACCGAACGAGATTCCACATTACCCACGTCACCTAGGAGTTCTTTCGGGTGCGTCCAAAACAATTTCTGAGCCTATGGTACGTTCGACGCAAACCGTGCACTGATCTTGCGTCAAGATTACCACTATCTCCAAACAGACCGAAACGAGATTCCAGTTGAGCTTCGTCACCTAGGAGTTCCATAGGGTGCGTCCAAAACGATATCTAAACCAATGGTACGTTGAGCGCAAACCGTGGACCAATCTTCCATCAACACTAACACCATCTCCAAACGGACCGAACGAGATTCCACATGACCCACATCACCTAGGAGTTCCGTCGGGTGCGCCCAAAACGATATCTGAGCCTATGGTACGTTTAGCGCAAACCGTGCACCAATCTTACATCTGCACTAACACTATCTCCAAACGCATCGAACAAGATTCCACATGACCCACGTCACCTAGGAGTTCTTTCGGGTGCGCCCAAAACGATTTCGAGCTTGTGGTACCTTTCGGCGCAAAACTGTGCACCGATCTTGTGTCAAGATTAGCAATATCTCCAAACGGACCAAAACGAGCTTCCAGTTGAGCCTCGTCACCACGAGTACCATCGGGTGCATCCTAAACGATATCTCGAGCCTATGGTACGCTTGGCGCAAACCGTGCACCTATCTTCCATCAACACTAACACCATCTCCAAACGGACCGAACGAGATTCCACAAGACCCACATCACCTAGGAGTTCCACCGGTGCATCCAAAACGATATCTCGAGCCTATGGTACGTTTAGCGCAAACCGTGCACCAATCCTACATCAACACTAACACCATCTCCAAACGGACCGAATGAGGTTCCACATGACCCACGTCACCTAGGAATTCTATCGGGTGCGCCCAAATTGATTTCTGAGCTTGTGGTACCTTGGCGTAAACCATGCACCGATCTTGCGCCAAGATTAGCACTATCTCCAAACGGACCAAAACGAGGTTCCAATTGAGCTTCGTCACCTACTAGTACCATCGGGTGCGCCCTAAATGATATCTGAGCCTATGGTATGTTTGGCATAAACCGTGCACCTATCTTGCATGAACACTAACACCATCTCCAAACGGATTGAACAAGATTCCACATGGCCCACATCACCAAGGAGTTCCATCGGGTGCGCCCAAAACGATATCTGAGCCTATGGTACGTTTAGCGCAAACCGTGCACCCATCTTACATCGACACTAACACCATCTCCAAACGGATCGAACGAGATTCCACATGACCCACATGACCTAGGACTTCCACCGGTGCGCCCAAAACAATTTCCGAGCCTATAGTATGTTCGACGCAAACCGTGCAATCGATCTTGCGTCAAGATTAGCACTATCGCAAACGGACCCAAACGAGATTCCAGTTGAGCTTCATCACCAAGGAGTACCATCGGGTGCGTCCTAAACGATATCTGAGCCTATGGTACGTTTGGCGCAAACCATGAACATATCTTGCACTAACACTAACACCATCTCCAAACGGACCAAACGAGATTCCACATGACCCACGTCACCTAGGAGTTCCATAGGGTGCGTCCAAAACGATATCTGAACCTATGGTACGTTGAGCGCAAACCGTGGACCAATCTTCCATCAACACTAACACCATCTCCAAACGGACTGAACGAGATTCCACATGACCCACATCACCTAGGAGTTTCGTCGGGTGCGTCCAAAATGATATATGAGCCTATGGTACGTTTAGCGCAAACCGTGCACCAATCTTACATCTGCACTAACACCATCTCCAAACGTACCGAACGAGATTCCACATGACCCACGTCACCTAGGAGTTCTTTCGGGTGCGTCCAAAACAATTTCCGAGCCTATGGTACGTTCGACGCAAACTGCGTGCACTGATCTTTGCGTCAAGATTACCACTATCTCCAAAGAGACCAAACGAGATTCCAGTTGAGCTTCGTCACCTAGGAGTACCATCGGGTGCGCCCTAAACGATATTCGAGCCTATGCTACGTTTGGCACAAACCGTGCACCTATCTTGCACTAACACTAACACCATCTCCAAACGGACCAAACGAGATTCCACATGACCCACGTCACCTAGGAGTTCCATAGGTTGCGCCCAAAACGATATATGAACCTCAGGACGTTTGGCGCGCAAACCGTGGACCAATCTTCCATCAACACTAACACCATCTCCAAACGGACCGAACGAGATTCCACATGACCCACATCACCTAGGAGTTCCATTGGGTGTGTCCAAAACGATATCTGAGCCTATGGTACGTTTAGCGCAAACTGTGCACCAATCTTACATCAGCACTAACACCATCTCCAAACGGACCGAACGAGATTCCACATGACCCACGTCACCTAGGAGTTCTTTTCAAAAGCGCCCAAAACAATTTCCGAGCCTATGGTACGCTCGGCGCAAACCTGCACTGATCTTGCGCCAAGATTACCACTATCTCCAAACAGACCGAAACAAGGTTCTAGTTGAGCTTCGTCACCTATGAGTACCATCGGGTGCGTCCTAAACGATATCTGAGCCTATGCTACGATTGGCACAAACCGTGCACCTATCTTGCACTAACACTAACACCATCTCCAAATGGACCAAACGAGATTCCACATGACCCACGTCACCTAGGAGTTCCATTGGGTGTGTCCAAAACGATATCTGAGCCTATGGTACGTTTAGCACAAACTGTGCACCAATCTTACATCAGCACTAACACCATCTCCAAACGGACCGAACAAGATTCCACATGACCCACATCACCTAGGAGTTCCATCGGGTGCGTCCAAAACGATATCTGAGCCTATGGTACGTTTAGCGCAAACCGTGCACCAATCTTACATCAACACTAACACCATCTCCAAACAGACCGAACGAGATTCCACATGACCCACATCACCTAGGAGTTCTATCGGGTGCGTCCAAAACGATTTCCGAGCTTGTGGTACCTTCGGCGCAAACCGTGCACCGATCTTGCGTCAAGATTAGCACTATCTCCAAACGGACCAAAATGAGGTTCCAATTGAGCTTCGTCACCTACTAGTACCATCGGGTGCGTCCTAAATGATATCTGAGCCTATGGTATGTTTGGCGCAAACCGTGCACCTATCTTGCACTAACACTAACACCATCTCCAAACGGATTGAACAAGATTCCACATGACCCACATCACCAAGGAGTTCCATCGGGTGCGTCCAAAACGATATCTGAGCCTATGGTACATTTAGCGCAAACCGTGCACCAATCTTACATCAACACTAACACCATCTCCAAACGGAACGAACGAGATTCCACATGACCCACATCACCAGGAGTTCCATCGGGTGCGAACTAAACGATATCTTAGGCTATGCTATGTTTGGCACAAACAGTGGACCTATCTTGCACTAACACTAACACCATCTCCAAACGGACCAAATGAGATTCCACATGACCCACGTCACCTAGGAGTTCCATAGGGTGCGTCCAAAACAATATCTGAACCTATGGTGCGTTGAGCGCAAACCGTGGACCAATCTTCCATCAATACTAACACCATCTCCAAACGGACCGAACGAGATTCCACATGACCCACGTCACCTAGGAGTTCCATAGGGTGCGTCCAAAACGATATCTGAACCTATGATAAGTTGAGCGCAAACCGTGCACCAATCTTCCATCAACACTAACACCATCTCCAAACGGACCGAACAAGATTCCACATGACCCACATCACCTAGGAGTTCCATCGGGTGCGTCCAAAACGATATTTGAGCCTATGGTACATTTAGCGCAAACCGTGCACCAATCTTACATCAACACTAACACCATCTCCAAACGGACCGAACGAGATTCCACATGACCCACATCACCTAGGAGTTCTATCGGGTGCGTCCAAAACGATTTCCGAGCTTGTGGTACCTTCGGCGCAAACCGTGCACCGATCTTGCGTCAAGATTAGCACTATCTCCAAACGGACCAAAATGAGGTTCCAATTGAGCTTCGTCACCTACTAGTACCATCGAAAAGCGCCCTAAATGATATCTGAGCCTATGGTATGTTTGGCGCAAACCATGCACCTATCTTGCACTAACACTAACACCATCTCCAAACGGACCAAACGAGATTCCACAAGACCCACACCACCTAGGAGGTCCATCGGTGCGCCCAAAACGATATCTCGAGCCTATGGTACGTTTAGCGCAAACCGTGCACCAATCTTACATCAACACTAACACCATCTCCAAACGGACCGAACGAGATTCCACATGACCCACATCACCTAGGAGTTCTATCGGGTGCGTCCAAAACGATTTCCGAGCTTGTGGTACCTTCGGCGCAAACCGTGCACCGATCTTGCATCAAGATTAGCACTATCTCCAAACGGACCAAAACGAGGTTCCAATTGAGCTTCGTCACCTAATAGTACCATCGGGTGCGTCCTAAATGATATCTCGAGCCTATGGTATGTTTGGCGCAAACCGTGCACCTATCTTGCACTAACACTAACACCATCTCCAAATGGATTGAACAAGATTCCACATGACCCACATCACCAAGGAGTTCCATCGGTGCGCCCAAAACGATATCTCGAGCCTATGGTACGTTTAGCGCAAACCGTGCACCAATCTTACATCAACACTAACACCATCTCCAAACGGACCGAACGAGATTCCACATGACCCACATCACCTAGGAGTACCATCGGGTGCGCCCAAAACGATTTCCGAGAGCTTGTGGTACCTTGGCGCAATCCGTGCACCGATCTTGCGCCAAGATTAGCACTATCTCCAAACGGACCAAAACGAGGTTCCAATTGAGCTTCGTCACCTACTAGTACCATCTAAAAGGCCCTAAATGATATCTGAGCCTATGGTATGTTTGGCGCAAACCGTGCACCTATCTTGCACTAACACTAACACCATCTCCAAACGGATTGAACAAGATT
>CAJGYO010000538.1:0-160324 GCA_904845875.1 Miscanthus lutarioriparius
AAATAAATAAAAAATTGATATATCATTTACTACGAGGACATCTTCAGGAGTTCTTCTTATGTATGCAGTGATAAATTCACAAACGTAGTATCTACACAAGTTATTACCTGGTTCCTGCCGCAAACACCACTGTACGAGAAGAAGATTATTCTCATCATCTCACACGTAAATTGAAGTACGATATAGTAATTAAACACGTGGGGAAGTATATATAGTACAACTTATTGGTATTTCAACTACATTAAGTGGTGCCTTGCAATCCTTGCGGTGTTGCCGAATAAACTCTTTCCAAACCCTGTGCGACCAATAATGTACGATCGTTAATAAATTATGGCAAAGTCTATTCAATAATAGTTGTGCGCGAGAGATCGAAATTATCCCTGGATAATGTCTATCATATCTTGGTATAGTGCTCGCTCTTTTCTCAATGAGTCCAAGATTACTAACTGACTTGAGTTTAACTCAATGACAATGAGTATCCAGTGAAACCTGCATTGGTTTATACACACACGTACATGCATATAAGTTGTATTGATATTACATAAAATGTGTAGACTACATTATTATTAACACTTATTCAAAGTTATACGGAAAAAGTATTGTTGTCTTGTCGTCTTTGCTTCACGAAGAACTTCATGATATTAAATGCGTTAGCGAGATACCCAGTGGTCCTTGATAATAATATCGGTTTTGAATACGATATAAGGATCAATGAAGCCAACTTTGGTGTCTTGTATTCTTTGGAGCTCGACATCCGGAATCAGTATATAAATATAAGTTACATGTGAGGATAATTATATACACGTACGCATAGAAGTGAGTTTATTAAATAAAAGTAAGAATCACTTACAAACAAAAGGAGCTAACGATTGATTTGTCCGGGCGTCTAAGTGGTATAGTTGATGCAATTCTTGAAACTAATATGTAAGATGTCATCGCCATACGGAAGTAATGATGGTCTCTAAATCGACAAAGATCCACTTTGCTCACCCTCGCCACACTTTGCATGTACCACTTGTTGAGCAAGTACATTTGCGTACCCAATTCATTCAGAGCCGCATGAGGGTTATGCAGACTTTGCCAAATTTATAAGTCTTCGGTATTAACTTCCGGGTTCTAGATTGGAGCTTTGCCCGTCACTTGATCCAAGGTTAAACCAGGTTTGTTCAAAAAAGCATTAAGGTCTTGAACCGACACTTCTCCGAGTTATGCGGTCGATAGACTTCTATGTTGGAACCATATTCATTAGCAACAACAAGATTTTGCATTGGTTGCTTACATTGTCCGAGTTGTGGGACATCCTTCCACGATGCTCTTTTCCTTTTCTTATGTGCATCATGTGACTTCACGAGGGAGCGGTCATAGTCTAATAGTGGCGGAGGCTTACGAACTTCAAGCATCTTTTTCTTGTGAGCTTCGACCTTCTGCCTCAGCTGATCTCGTGGTATGTAAAAGTGTGACTTCTCCTTAAGCTTCGCTTGTCTCTGCTTTTGGATATCTATAAAAAATCTTTCACTTTTTTTTGTCTTCTTTAGCTGCTATTTGCTCATCAGTCTTTTTAGAAAGTATTTCTTGAGAAAGAACTCTTTTTTTTGGGGTCTTCTTTGCCGCCGGGACCTTAGACGTCTTTGTAGTGCGTCGCTGTGGAGGGGGTGGGGGCGGTGTTGGAGACCGGCGTGGAGGCGATGAGGCCGGTGTTGGAGTCCGGCGTGGAGGCGTTGGAGATCGTTGTGGAGGCGGTGGGGCCGGTGTAGGAGTTGGAGATCGTTGTGGAGGCGATGGGGCCGGTGTAGGAGTTGGAGATCGCCGTGGGGATGAAGTCGTCTCGCCCCCCGCGACGCTATGATGAGATGGGGAATGAATGATTGGGCTAGGCTGGGGGGAGACCCTGCTACAAAAACAAGTTGTGGGTCAATTATTTTTGAAGCCAATATAAAATTAATGGAAAAATAATATTTCATTCACTTTCATTCGTACCTAGGGTGAGGTAGGGGAAGCGGTGGCGCCCCAGGAATGATGATGAAGCATTTGCGCCATTGAATAAATGTCTTCTCTGCTTCTCCTAGTGTCTTCTCCCCATCACCGCCTTCAATGTCAAGAGGAACATTGCTGTAACCTTTGAGCACTCTATCGACCGAGACGCTAGCATATCCATATTGAATAACTGACCCATGGATTCTTGGTGTCTTCGTTCGGTCTATTGGAGATACAACCCCGATGTACCACCATGATTGATGCATTATTACCATACGGAATGTGCAGCTCACATGTTGTTAGAGGCTCGGTAATGTCATCAACGAGGAAGCGCAACCCAAAGCATCACCTTGAATAAGCTGGCGATTTCGTGGAAGCACAACTACTTTTCATCCCGACCAACGGGGCTAATGGTGACTCCGGCGTTGATTGCGATTGCATTTGACTCATTGCTAGCTGCACTTGCCTCTTGATCTCCTCCTGCATTCTTGCCTCAAGAGATTTTTCTCGTTCACGTGATTCAAGCAATGCTTGTCGTGACTCATTAACAAATTGCTCCAATACACGGATTCGGTCTGCCTCCTCATCCTTCTTTCTCTAGCGGCTTCTGTAGGTATCCCTGTCTGCTGGGAGTGCTTGTAGCCATAGAACCGCCCCATAGCCTCTTGTTCGACCACCGTGTTCGGGATTCTTTAGGGCATATGTCAATTCATCCTTTTCTCTGTTGGGCTTGAAAACACCACTATCAGCTTCTTCCCTAGCACGAGCTAGTCTCTATGTTGCTCTCTCTCAATTTTTGGCCAAAAATTAGCTTGCCAGTGTCTGGGTCTAGGCTTCCCCCATGAGCGTAGAACCAATTCTTCGCGCGTTGAGGCCAGTTCTTCTCTATTGTTTTAGGTATGATTCCCTTGGCAGTAATCTCTGCTTCTAGGTTCTGCCACTTGGGAATAGCACTCCTATAACCACCTGATCCCATGCGATGATGGTATTGCTTCTATCGGGCATTCTGCTAATTCCTCATCACACGTTCCTCACTCTCTTGAGATGTCTTGTATTGTACGAAGTCATCCCAATGGGACTCCAACTTGACAAACGCCTTAGCATTGAAATTCGACGTTTCATTCTTCAAGATAAACTTTTTATACAATGTCTTCTTCCAACTCTGGAACAATGTTGCCATCTTCTTCATTGTCCAATCCCTCACTAGCTCCTTCAAAGTATCATCTGCTTGTAATGTGAAATGCTGAGTGATATCTCTCCAAGCTAGGTTCTTGTCACGATCAGATACAAAACTAACATTAGGAGCGGATATCTTCTGCTTCCATTCACGAGCACTAACTGGGATCCTATCCCTTACAATGAACCCACATTGATTGACATATGTCTGAGCATGTGGTCCCAATGGTTTGCCGGTGTCGGTGTCGAATTCTGATATTATGAAACGGCCCTCTAATGGCTTTTTTGGCCCTCGGACTTTCCTACTCTTGCCGGTGGTTGATGTAGATCCAGAGACCGGCTACATGAGTAGAAACACAACGATTAACAACAAATATATGTACGCATGCATCTATAAGAGATGATAGATAATCGAATATACCTCGCCAGTATTTTCTTGCGACAATTTGTTGATCTTCAACCACCGGCATATTCAGGATATCCTCATAATCAGCAAAGTACTGACTCGTGTCATCTACATCCACATTGGTGTCGGCGTTGATAATATTCGCCATTATGTCATCATTCAAGTTATCATCCGGAGCAGCCATTTGTATCTTCAAGATAACACATAGATAGAATTACTATGGCACATAACATAAGTACATGTGATAACACATATAGAATTACTAAATCCAATTAAATATAATAACACATAATATTTCATAAGGATAAACAATAATAAGGTATAGGCTTTGGAATCGAATAAAAAACACTTTCGATCCAAAAACATGGAAATAAGTACATGTATATATACACATAGAATGATACAATTTTCTCTCTCTCTCAACACATAGAATAAGTGCATATGTATATATCTCTAGATATGCATGTGATAACACATAGAATGTCTCTCTAGATACAATTTTCTCTCTCTCAACATATGGAAATAATTAAGTACATGTATATATACACATAGAAATAATTAAGTACATATATATGTATACATATAGAATCTCTAGATAGAATTAATTACTAAATCTAATTAAACCTAACATATATACATAGATAGAATTACTAAATCAAAATTAAATCTAACACATATAGAGAGAGAGATAGAATAATAATTACTAAATATATCAAAAACTATAATAAAAACTATCTAAAAAAACTATCTAAATAAAGTACTAATTAAATTTTAATACATTTAAATCTAATTAACACATATCAAAAACTATCTAAAAAACTAAGAATAAACTACTAATTAAATTTTAATACATTTTAATCTAACATATATATCAAACACTACCTAAAAAACTATCTAAAAAATATGGCCGAGCGCTATATAGCTAGCAACAGGCTATGGATGGCCACGGCGGCTGGGCGTGCTGGCCGGCCATGGGGCCGAGCAGAGCCGTGCGAGGACGACGTACGGCGGAGACTCGACGGCCGCTGGGCGGGGCTCGACGACGAGGCTGGGCGGGGGTAGACGACGGTGGCGGCGCGGGCGCGGCAGAGACGATGAGATCGACGTTGTAGATCGAAAAGTAGAAGATGAACAGAGGAACCGTTCGATATATATAGGCCGGGACCCTTTAGTCCCGGCTTGTAACACCAACTGGGACTAAAGATCCTTTAGTCCCGGCTGGTAAGTCGAACCGAGACTAATAGTCCCGGCTGGTAAGTCGAACCGGGACTAAAGGTCCAACCCTTTAGTCCCGGCTCGGCTTACCAGCCGGGACTAAAGGATCTTTAGTCCCGGTTGGTGTTACCAGCCAGGACTAAAGGTATTTTTGGGCGGGCAATTCCACCCACCCTTTAGTCCCGGTTCCTGGCCTGGGCCGGGACTGAAGGCCTGAAATTTTTGCAGCCCGCTAAAGTGTTGTTTTTTCATTAAGGATTGTAGATCTTAATGAGCTGCTCAAATGAGACACTAAATGACCTCAGATGAAAACACAGCAGTCTGGAAGCTTGTGTTCTCCTCGACAACCCAATACAAAGAAGATGTGTGAGCATGGGGTTCCAAGGGACTGTAACTTTAGACAAGAACAAGAAATTTCCTTCAGCTTGCGTTCAACAACGCATATCTCACATTTCACATAGTATTGTTTGTCTCCTTTGTCAACCCTTCCAACAATATACTCAACAATATCATAGCCATCTACAGTCTCAATCCAATAACACTTGTCGGCTACTTTTATGCTGTACTACACATCAGCAAAATAAACACTTGGTGTGAACAAATTCACAGCCTCTTTCTCAATAGTTGAAGCATCTGGTTGTAAGCATGGCTTAGAACTTGCTTGAAAGTCCAGATATGCTTCATTACTGCGCAACTTTGAAAGACAGTGGTCAACGTGTTGTATCAGCTCTAACAGTGTCATTTTTGATCTAGATTAAACTGAATCCTAGAGTGTAGGCTCTCACTACGCTGGTTGCTCCTCAATCCTAAGTAGCACTTACCAGCATGATACGCTGCACACCAGATTTCCCTCATCTCATACATTTGGTACAGCCATGAGTCCTTTTCTGTAACTTTCTCCTTTGCCAAGAATGCTATCCATTTCCTCTCAATCTTTTCTATGGAGCAACGATCATAAAGAAAACCCCTAACCTTATCCTTCAGATCCTGGGTGTGAAGATTACGCGCAATGCACACCTCAATATGCCATACACATAGCCTATGCGATGAATTCGGCCACACAATACTGATTGCTTTCTGCATAGCACGATCTCCATCGGTGATCACAGAAACTGGATGCTTCTGAATCATGGCATCACAGAATGACCTAAGCAGCCACACATACGACTCAGTATCCTCGTGAGAAAGAATTCCACAGGCAAAAAGAACCGTGCTTTTATGGTGATTGACCCCAACAAAAGGAACAAGGGTCAGGTTGTATCGATTCATTTTGTACGTGCCATCAAACACGATGACATCACCAAACGCTCTATAATCCATCTAACATTGAAAGTCACACCAGAGCAGTCCCGTCAGGTGCCCTCTCCCATCAGTCTTGTACTAGAAAAAGAAATCAGGATCTCTATGTTTTGATTCTGTCTTGTAACTGATGATTGTTCGAGCATCACCACCGGAAAGTGTCTCCGCCTTGTTGCGATGGCAGAAATTGTAAAGGTCCCTTGATGTAAATCCAACCTTATCATACCCACCGTACCGCCTAACCATAATATCCATTATCTGGTGTTTGCGGATCCCAGAAATCTGCAGCTACACAATCTCTGCTTTCTGATCATCGTTGATTCTTCTATGTGAACGCAGAAAGCAAGCAAGGTCTGGTTCCGTCATCGGATGGTTGTGCTCGTCGATGAAATCCTTCACATACCACTGCTTTGTGTTCGGATCCTGTGCAATCACAAGTTGAGCACGGCATCCACAATGAGTGATATTCCGCGGCCTCCACTTATTGATCTCCCTCCTCACCTCCTTCTCTGCGCGGAAACCTTCACAGCTGCAAACAAACTTCCGAAGGGTCCTCTCATTGTGGCCGTTGTCCCACTCGCAGTATTCCTTTCTCACACTAAATCCTTTCTTATAAGCGTAGTTGTTATAAAACTCAAATCCGTCGTCCTCACTGCCAAACATCTTCATAACAATTTCACTGTACTCTAGCAAAGAATCATCATCCGACATTTCCTCCTAAAAAATGAAGCTTTCATTAGGATGCACAGGTTTTCATTATTGAAATTCACTTTGCACTTGAAGTTTCAAATTCTCATTGTCTCTTGAATATTCAATTCACACGATCTACTGCCACTAGTAATATAATCCTAGATCATTAGGTGCTGCCTGTTTAGAAAATTGACACATTGACCTAAACCCTAGACTCAATAGCATACCATAGCTATGTAATGAACTTAATTACAATCAAAAGACCTGCATATAGTACCAATTGCAGGGTAAAGATAGTATGGAAGGGACCATGTAGCTATTAAGTATGATATTAATTCATATAATATGCCAAATCGCCAATCAAAACCAGCTAGTGGGAGATGATCAAAGTGTATCCTGATGGCAGCATGTCTGACGGGGCACATGTAGCTGAATCCAATTAGTTGGAAACAACATACAGGTTGTCACGTGGACACGATTTAATTTATGCAGAACACCTTCAGCCCCACGCAAGGTCACACACACACATGTTCGCTCACTTGCAACCAAGTGAGACCAGTCTTTTGTTTAAGCTTACACTTGATCAAGGGACTGAATCAACAGTACTGCCTATCTACTAAAAAATTAGCCAAGTAGGCCTTGCCTACTACACAGATGGCTGGAATCACATGGATTATCTTAGCATATATCATTACATTAACAAGCTCCCACATGCTTCACTTATTTTTAATCTGTCACCCTGTTTGTGCGTAAAGTTTGAAAAGGCTTATGTGAATCATGTGGACCAAGTAATCTGTACAGCAGATCAACCAGGGATAGTGATGACTGATGAGGCCTCATGGACTGATACTGAAAAGATCCTCAAGAGGATGGTCAAGTTCAGGAATGATTGCGATATGTGGGGTTATAAAAAGTAGCATTTCACACCACAGCCTTGACATGGTTTGGCCATCACTAGTAAAATCCCTTAACCGACAATCTCTGACAAAGATGATGAAAGTGTCTTAGAACACTTCGTAACAAACTTCATAAATATCTCAAATTGGTTTATGCTATCACCACATGTTGTCGGTCGTCACAGCTTGTAAATCAACTTGAGCGAGTAAAATTTTGATTTCGAATGAAAGTAGATCATACCTATGACACTTTCAAGGATATACATAGGGCCGAGGATGAGCTATCTTGAGGGACCTTTCAAACATAGCTTGTAATGAGCCCGGGATGATAATTGTAGCGTTATTTAGTGGTGTCTATGCGGATGACTAGTGAAGCTTTACATGAACAAAAGATGAAGTTAATTGCCGGATGATTTGGGTTGAGAAGTCGATCGCATTTTTCCACACAAAAGTAATTGCATCACAATACTATTTGGTTGATTTTATCGGGAAGCATAGGATAATCCCTCACGAAACAATTAAGCATGCGGTTTCAGATTTCAAAGCGTATTGTAGTGATAAAGAACAGGGATTTTCGGGTTTCAAGAAGACCTTGGTATCATTTCACATTTCGTAGAAACAAACACCATGGCGAGATGATGTTATTTTAAGCGAGTGGTGGCTTCAACCTTCGTGGTAAGTGTAAAGCAATCGCAAAAGGACCCTCTTGCAAAGGCTTCAACTCATTAGTAATTTTGGTCGCTTGGTGGTTATGGAAGCACAATAATGGATGCTTACGTGAGGTGAGCTCTCCTAATTTCAATGTCATTATGCAAGATACAAGGGATGAGACCATCTTGTGGAGTATGGAAGCTAATACAAAGAAGATGGCATTTGCATGTGTATGTTGGTGGTCGTTTTCCTTTTTGTTTACTTGGCATGGTCCATGTATTAAACCCTTCCCCAATGGGCTTGTATAAGTCTTATACTCTTCTTAGACTCCCTTTCTTCTTATTATTAATATAAAAAAGCAAAGATTTCAAAAAAAACAAAGGTCATGTTTTGATTTTTGACTAAACAACAATCCAAAGTGGTGAGACCATGGATATCTTTGTGGGGAACAATACTTATCTTTGAAGTGTATGGATGATATTATTGGTGGCTCATAAGCCAATAATTGATTTTCGTGGTTCGAGAGACACTCAAACGACTCATGATCTTTGTCAAGCTGAAAGTTCTTTGCTTAAGATTGGTTGGTACCATTTGAGGCAGGTCCTTTCGGGTTGCTTAATGTTTTAACAAAATGTGCCATTATTACCAACATGCATTTCCCATGCCAGATATCCCGGATGAATAATTGATTTCCATGTTCTACGTTTAAATCTAAGAAATGTTTGATTATGTATTGAAATTGTTGATATGGTTGCAATATTAATATATGCAAATACCACTCATCTCCTAAATATAAAAGCTAACTACTAGTCCTACTTGATCACATGTCAAAGAAGACGGTGGAGCATTCCTTGCCGCATGAGCTTTGACATGTCGTAATTATCCGAAGAAGCAAGATCCTACTTTGATCCTATTTCTCTCAAACGATCTGAGATATTTTGATAGTCGATAATTATTTGAGCAGTTTACCACAAGGTCACTCAAACAAAATGATATATGTGAAATTGCATATAGACCTAATTAAAAGAAGCAACCACCGCAAAGAGGCATATGAAAACTATGCAGATTAACAACAAAACAATTTTGGAATCAGAATGAACACAAACCAAATTGATTCGAGGTTTCATCATGTGATCGGATTACAGGGGAGTTGGTACCTCGAGGCTGGCCTCGGACTAGAGGGCGGCGAGGGCGCGCGGGAATCTGGCGGACTCGACGAAGGCGGCGACGAAGGCGACCACTGCGGCCCTCCAGTCCGAGGCCAGGGGCAGCGGCGCGGCTGGGCCGCCGTCAAATCTGAGAGCTTTCTAGGAACACTCAACAAATGATAAAGTAATGAGAACCTGAAGGATGCTGAGCTACTGCCAAAGAAGACTACTCACTTAAAAGGCAAGCAAAAAAACAAAAGGGAAACTAGCAGATTACTCTCTAAACAAAGGCAAAGTGACAACATGTATCACTACTTACAAGAGAGTACATTAAGCAGTAATAGCACAAAGGGCGCCCTCTTAACAATCTACCACTATAGGTCTAATGCATCAAAATCGGTGAATGGATATTGACATGCAGAGAGATCCTCCACTTCTGAATCCAAACCACAGTTCACAAACCAGGACCACTCATCTCATCTACAACGCTAGACATGGATTCATCATAAACAGAAAACTATACATAGTAGTCTAATCTACATAATGATTTATCAGAAACAGAAAACTATACATAGTAGTCTAATCTATGTAATGAGCACGAATCAGCAGGCAGACATTGAGCAGAGTGCAGTACTGCAGTGATATATATGTACTTTAATTCTGCATTACTCAACTCTATAAATCCAACTGCTTTATTTTTTGGTAATGGTACTACACACATTCATACTTCAGTTTTGATGATATTATTTTTTTTTCAGTTAGTAGGTTAGATTTCATCACGGTCATCAGGAGTTGCTCACTGGTGCTTATTGCAAATGGGCATCACTTATTCTTTAATTGCCTTTATCTTACCTTAACATGGCTACAACCTACAAGCATTCTCATGTCAGTAAGGTGTACATCACACTGAAATTAACATAAGAGCACTTTGGTTTAGGGGACTAACTAGAGCACTTAGATGAATATAAAAGAATTCAGTAAGTACCTGAATGGTTTCAGACTAGCACTTAAATTAACATAAAATCGAGTTTATTTATGTCTTTCATATCACTACACACTCTATAACTTAGTTCATTTATATGCCTTCACTAAAACATTTTTTAGAGGAAATGAATGGTTTTGGATAGCGAATTTGTTTCAATAAATTAGGGAATATTGTAGTTTTCTGGAGAGGTCTAGCTTGAATAAACTGGTGAGGCTGAGAGGATCAGATAGGAGACTTGGTAGGCTGCTCTCCAAAATGCATTGTTCTGGCACAAAAAATTATGTTCTTTTTAGCTATATCATGTTCCCCTCAAAATATATGATTTCGTGATTTTGCACCCGTTGCAACACACGGGCATGATCCTAGAAACAAGAGAAAAAAATGGATAGTGATTAATGCTACTCTACCTATTAACCAAGATAAAAGAATAATGCAGAACAGTGAACAAACTTAGAGTTGGGTATTCCATGTTAAAAAAAGACTAATCCATAGATTCAAAATAAGGCATAAATTGTTCGCATCATGCATGAAACAAACTTATATGAAGAAATTAAAAAAATACTTAATCTACATGATAACAAGAAAGATATATGAACACTATTAACTACAAATCACTAGCAATTAGGAAAAATGCTGTAAATCATAATTCAGAAATCACATTGACACATTCACATTCCAAAATCCGGTGCTTTTGGCCAGGTCAGTGAGCCGCACACTTACAGCGCCTGGGCGTCCGGTGTCCTGGCTGGTGTCTATTGCCGGTGCAGCGCTCCGTCCCTCCCCCGGCCGGCCGGCCCTAGTACCTAGGGCCTAGGCCTGTCCTGCCGCCATCCAGATGCGAGCAAGGGATCAGTCACCCAGGAGTCCAGGATCCCCGCCGGCCGCCTGAACAAATCGGATTGGAGCAGAGAAGCGTCAGGAGGGGAGGGTAACGGGATTGGGAATTTGCCGAACTGGGCAAGGGAGCACGGGAGCACCACAGGCCCCTGCTCGGGTTGAGATACAAGACAACCCCGACAAGAGGGAAAGATAATCACTTGTAGCAAAGAAAAGAAAGGAAGAAAACAAAAACAAACCAACCATGCCATTTCAGTAGTTATGGATAACATGAGTTAGTATACATGGACATGTGATATGAGTTTTGCGTTTCAGTAGCCGAGTACGGCATCAGTATATGTTTTGCTCCACACTCGAGTTTAACACTTGATGTTGGTTGAGTGAAATGGTGGCTGTATGACATAATCATACAATAATTTGTTTTGGCATTCAGCTAGTGTGCTCATATTCTCTGCTTGACAAGTTCCCTTAATGAGAAAAAGTATGAAACGTATTATTTAGTAAGAAAATAAAGAAAATCTCATTTCGTTTGCATAATCAGTTAAAGCACACTGGTTTAACCTAAAACAGAAAGGTACCCTAGTTCACTTATTGCATAGCCCATACATCCGTGAACCTAAAACCAGGGTTCAGATAAAGTAAACCACAACCCTGAAATTTCAGGAATTTCAGAATTATACATTTACTAATTAATGAGCTCGGCTATTCCTACTCAAATGGTTCAATTGGAATGAACATAGACTACCAGGAAACTGAATGGCCTTGAGGGCTGTAAACCACCAAGGAAATAGCTTTATTATGGTTGGAAACTGCCAAGAATAGAGGGCAAAGGAAATAGATTTCCTTGGCAGCCAAGGAAAATAGGGCCACATCTAGTTTGCCATACGGACAAGGAAATGTTGTAACCACTAAGTAAACAAGTTTTCTTGGGGGCTGCCGGGCTGGTAACCGCCAAAGTAATAGCTGTTTCCTTAATCCTGGAAATGACTGGTAGTCAACACATTTTCTGTCCTCAGATAAAACCAGAAATAACAAAATCACATAAACATTAACATTTTCTGTCATCAGATAGATGTATTAAAATAGACATTAGCACCCAGACCTGACTAACAAGTAATCCCCTAAAAGATAAAGATTCAAGAATCATTTTCTTTTTTGATCTAAGGTATATGTGTCTATCAAAAACTCGAGAGCTTTCAGATTAATATCAACCCCCAAAGAGTTCAGGGGAGGCAGTGCTAGCTCAAAGCAAAGCAGCATCTGGAGTTGATAAAACCATAATGTAGACAACATCTACCTAGTAAATTACATACATGTGTCCACATGAACACATCATACCACCCCCAACCAATCGATTCTGTTAAAAGGTCTGCTAACCAGGTCCATGAAATTTGCACAAAACCAACACATAACAACAGGATAAAAGATGAACAAAAATCAATCCACCTCTATCACCAGACTATTTGAGCTACAGAAGAGAAGTAAATAACGCCGCGCCCCAGGTTTTCTAGTACACAAAGGAAATATGCTCGATTTCTCCATATGAAAGAGTAGTGAATGGAATCAGAATGAAAACAAACCAAATTGATTCGAGGTTTCATCATGTGATCGGATTACAGGGGAGTTGGTACCTCGAGGCTGGCCTCGGACTGGAGGGCGGCGAGGGCGCGCGGGAATCCGGTGGACTCAATGAAGGCAGCGACGGAGGCGACCACCGCGGCCCTCGCGCTGGGGGCGGGGGCAGCGGCGCGGCTGGGCCGCCATCGCGACGAGGCTCCAGCGGCGGCTAGAGGGAGGGAGAGAGCAGGGCAGTGCGGGCGATGGTAGGCCGGCGCGGCGCCGTGCGAGGGCGGCGGCGGCGGTGGCGGCTTTGGTGAACGCGTGCGAGGAGTCGGGACGACGGCGTCGGGCGCGGATCGGGAAGGGGGCGCGGCGAGTAGTGATAGGCACGTGAAATGACCAACATACCCTTTATGATGATAATTAATATTTTATGGAGGCAATAGGAGGCAACGCGAGGCAATTTCAAGTACTGTAAAAGGGCTCATATATATATATGTATGTTTTTTGGTCAAATACTAATAATCTAAAAGAATCATTCTAATAGTCTCGTGTTAAGCACTTATTTCAAATTGAAGAACTGTTAAGTAGTCCCTGATAAACTATACATAGTGATACAATTCTAAAAAAAGAACTATATATATTGATCAACTCAATTGTTCTTACCTGATTCATTTCCCCCTCTATTTCATCTTGTTATAACTACTTTTCTCAGTTTGACACTCTGACCTCCAAACAACAAAATATTACATAGGCTCGTGGTCAGATGTACAGAAGGGATAGCTATCATGGAAATTAATTTTCCAGCAGTTCGGACTGGCGGTGGCGTCGGAGTGAGAATGTGCATCAATGAACTAGCCAAGAAGAACATCCTCACAACAAGTTGATTTGTTAGATGGGCTTCATCATAATACTTCTAATTTTGTGCTTATATCAGTCGTTAATTGTCTTGTGAAACCATCACATCGAAATATTTTAGAGTGCAAGCGCCTATACCCAAGACCATCTGTATTTGTTGAGATATATAAATACGTGGTGATGTTCATACACTGCAGTTGACACTGGTCAGTAAGTGGTTAGAGCATTCACACATTGTTTAATATTTCATCCATTCTAAATTACAAGACATTTTGGTTTTTCTAAATATGTATCTAGAAAAAACAAAATATCTTATAGTTCATAATGGAGGAAGTAGATCAGTAGACAAAATCTGTTCTGTAGGGAAGGAACTGATAAAAAAAAAACTAAAAACTGACGCTCCTAGGTGTTCAGTGAAATTTTAGTGCAGTAGTGTAGCTTTTACTAATGTAATAAGCGGGGGTAGCGATAGTGGAGACAATATAGCAATCAGCATGTGGCCCAGATTTCGTCTAAAATGTTCAGGATCCATCAGGACATCACTAGCCTTTTTATTCATTGTTACCAACAGGAAAAAGAGGAGGCAAGGTGCTTCAACTCACCTACCTTGCATCAAAATAGAAAAAAATATTTGACCTTTTTAATTAAAAAGTATGGTCGTAGTCTGATTTTTCTCCTCAAACTCTAAACCAGACAACTTACCCCTGAACTCTATAAACTGTACGAATTTCTGCCCTATCCCTGGATTGAAGTGTTTTTAAAAATGGTTTTATCTTTTTTTTAGTTAACAAATTCAATAAATACTTGACAAAGTTTTTAAACCATACGAAATGTCTCTAACCTTTTAAAAAGTTTGATATTGGGATATGAAGAATATCTCCAAGTATTTAGAGCTCGCTAAATACATCTGGAAGCTTCAAAGAAATATATTTATCTCTAGCAAAATGAGAAAAATATCAAGAAAAATTCAAAAACATTTTAATTGATGTAAAAAAATGTGTTCTCAAAACTTTGCACTGCAAAATATGAGATGTAACAAAATATTTGATGTCTAAACATGCTTATTGATGTCTAAACATGTTTTAAAACATGGTTTAATAGACAGGCAAGGTCAAGCCACAGTCAAGGTCGACTATTTTTTTGCCAGTTTTTTCACAAGGTCTACTTCAGCTCTAGCTTTGCTTTGAAGCATAGGCAAGGCACCAAATAGCAGTGCTGATGGCTATGGCACCCATAAAAATTACGAGATCAAACATTGACAGTATTTTTGTTTCATGGAACGATTGCAACCAAAGAGATTACCAGGACAACTCATAATATTTATCCATGGTACCACGATTTTCATGCCTCCGAATTTACGAGGGAAAGAGGCAGTGCCAACAATGCTTTCAGAATTAGCTTATTCACCATGAAATAGCCTGATCGAATAACACACAAGCAACGACCCTGAGATGAGTATGAACCCCCAGGCCCCAGCATGAGCAACTTGCAGAAACATACGGAGTTCATTTTTTTCCACCACGGTAAAGCCAAATTTCATTACGTGACAGCAACAAAATTACAAGAGTTCGTAACAAAAGAAAAGCAAACTAAACGAACCGCAGCAAGCCACACGGCTTGAAGTCTTGAACACAGAGGGTTCAACCAGTTGACGCAACCCAAACTATGACCCTGATACGCGTTAACACACAACGATAAGCGTTCAATCGCCACACACAGTATCCAAACCCAGTGCACAGATTATTACAGGCCCAAGTGGCATTTAACAGCGCGCAAGCTGTGCACAGTTTCCAGCAAAAGCTTCTCGCCAACATGTGTCCATCATTGTGCATTTGAGTCTGCAGCAAAGATCAAAAGGAAGCTATTAAATTAGAACTCAGAAGTGAATTACATTTTACATGTAGCAAAAAGCTGGACAGTGCTGTGAAAAAAAGACCACGCTGAAGGAGGCTCAACTGAAAGACAAATGAGATAAGGAAAACAATAGGCTAAGAGCTGGTAGCACAGTGCATTTCTTCAAACAACTTCCAGAACATTCATGCCATAGTATAACTGGCATTTTGGCATTGAAAACAACATACACTTATTCTAGTGTAGTGAACGAACATCTAACAGACTTGCAAAAACACCAGACGCTTATTCCAGTGAGCTGGTAGGACAGGTACTGCAACTGACAATTCAATCCTGACATACTTTATTTTGTAGTAAACCTCCAGATAAATAATGTTTACCAGGCCAGTTGCAGAGGCTCATTATGGCCAAGTTTGCATCTAACTTTAGTATCCAATTTCAAGGAAATCCCAATCTTGCCTTGCCTTCATAAGCTGTTGAAAGATGTGCCATTAAATTGGACTCTTCCTTCATAGCCTCACTGCTGTAATCAAAGAGTTAAGAGTGTACCCAACGGAGGATCCCATGTCAAGGGCATCGGAGGCTCCATTCGCACCAGACATAGTGCGTTGCTCGAAGTCGTGGACCACAATCGATGCAGGAAGGTGTTTGCAGTGCAGTCTCACGAACGGTCACCAGGAATAAGACACCTTGCTGTTCCGCGAGCGATCACTAGGAAGAAGACGTCTGCTACGTGGACGGGCAGTCGCGGAATCGCTCCCCAAAAATCTAATCGCCGCACACCCGTGCAAGGTTTGCAGGCAGACGAGGGTTCCAGAGGCACCTGCTCTCCTGTTGCTCCGTACGCACAGAGGTACGGGACGGGGAAAACCAAAGGGCGGCTGAGATGTGGTCTCTCGGAAGCGAAGGGAAGATTGGACTGACGGAGGACTTCCACTTTTATGCCTGCAGCGGGGAGGGAGAAAGTCAGCCAGCGGAGTTCAGGAGACGGAGACGCGAAGAGACGGTAACTGGCGCAATCAACTCGCCTCCAACATAAAAGAGAGAAACTCCCGTAATTATGTGGATTAAGTGACAAAACCTGGCCACGCCCACCCGTTCGCTTGCTCACCGCCTACCTGCCACGCCCACGCCCACGCCCACGGCCCGACCCGGCCCGGCCGATGGCGGCGCGCGTGCGTGTGGCACTCCTGTGTCTTTTTCTCAGCTTCTCAATTAAGATAGATAATTCCCAACCAAATAAGCTAAGTCAACGTTCAGTCAAAATCTTGTACGGTATTAAACCATACAATGCTTAATGTTACGGACCATAGAGTTTTATCTGATTTATTAAATATTATATGGGTCAAGCCCATAATATATCCAACAATCCCCACCAAACTCTAGGGTTTGTAACAAAGTAATCTCAAAACCATTTTTCTTTTATATACCAGTGTTTCGATGGAGACTGTTAAGTTGAACATCCATCTAGAGCAATAGTTTCAGTCAGTCACAACTGAACAGTGGACTAAGCCTTGAATTGACAGTTTTGTGTGAGGTGAATGTCACTAAAGTTCTTAGCTGATACTAGGCTGCAAAAGATATCCCCTCTATTTGAAGCATATAAGTCATACTCCAGTGCCTTTCATGAGTATTTAGAGATCACCCAAATCTCATAGACTATGACCAGCAGTCTGACTCATATAGGTGTGTTCCTCAAAAGATGTTCTGTAGGACAACATCTTTGCTTTAGCAAGCCACTTGGAACACATTAAGGTAAAAACCAACCTGCCTTACAGAAATGAAAGATATGCATAAAAAATGAGTCTTACTAAGGATCTTTACTCATAATTTACTACTAGCTTGTTTCACCATAGTGGTAAGCCCAACCCAACAAGATATAATGCTAACAATGAAAGTAGTAAGCTAAGATACTCTCTCTCTATATATCCCCGGATATATATACTTTGGTATCCAAAACTACCCGACAGATATACCCACAATTAAGTACCTTCATATGTACATGTATGCAACATATAAATATTCCAGTAACCACAACTAACTCTCCCCTAGACCGACAGTTGGACAGTCATGCTCTCACAACTCATACTTACCTTGGCGTAGAGGCAATTGATCCATACATTACCATTCAAGCGAATGGCACCCATACAATAGCACGCCACATGGACGACAAAATAGAAACAATCATTTTCCCCCAAGTTAGTAATTATATAAGCCACCTAAAAGTCCTTATGTGGGCTACAAGGGATGTGATCACCAGCACACTATAAAATTGCAGATTTTGAAACACTTATATATAACTATAAGTTGGAAAACCATTTTCGCAACAAAAGCTTTTATTTTTAAATACCCGTATGACATGTTTAGTGTTGAATCTAGCTCTGATACCAGCTGTCGCAGAACCGTCCAATTTATAAGATCACAAGTACAAAAACGATCATTGGAACGATCAAATTCTCGCACTTGAGCCTATATAAACCCGGTAGTCAACTGAAACCACGAAGGATTTCAAACCAAGTTGCATACAACCAAGATCACAGTAATTCAATATAACACATCACACGTTACAACATTTCACAAATAGTTCGTAGATAGATTACAACACATCAGAGGCATAGTTATTCCAAACCAAGTTTTGCAAAGTAGCGGAAGCAAATAGTTTAACTCACACACACGAGTTCAAATACAAGTACCAGCTTACCGATCACATCCCACAAAAGCATTCGGATAAGATAAACAGAGATCATGCCCGTGATCTAGTCTTCGTCACCCGCTGGGTGCAAACAGTACTTACAGAAGCCCTGATAAAGAAGGTCGTCTACAACAAGAGGGAATAAACCCTGAGTACAAGAATGTACGCAGCTAGACTTACCCGTCGAAAACCAAAAATAAATGACATCAAGGATCATGCATAGCTTAATTCAGTGGATCTGGCTAACACTTTCTTTTTATGGAAAAGTATAAGTAATAATGATCAACTCTTAACCTGAGCTAGCAGTGACTTTTAGCCATTAACCTGTCATCTATATTAGCACCTATACTAAGTAATCACTTGAGTAAGATGCAAACATTATTAACCATAGTAGGTATAAATCGTGGCAATATTATCATCATCATCCATTTAACCATATCGTTAAATTAATTGAATCTATGTTGCCGCTGCTCAGTCAAGTTCTCACTATATGGGAGAGACGGCGATTCGAATCGATTCCTATCCAGCTGGAGGGGTATTCTTAACACAAACCCTGCTTCACCCGTCAGGGTCACAAACAAGTCACCTTTGGTACAATTCAGGAGTCGCGGGTCCGATCAATGCCATAAAATCAGAGAACCACTCTGCCATGAGTGCTCGGTGACTTAACCCACCCTTGGGCTTACGCCAATGGCTCTCCGCACATTCTTACTGCTATCCAGATTACGACCAACTGCTCGCATTCCTGGCCTGAATCGAGCTACTAGGCTTCGCGGTCGAAATGAGTTATCCGGCCAGCTAAATGTTAGGTTGCGTTCAACATGACATAAGGACGTACAGCGTATCGGTCCTTAAACGACACAGACGGAGTCACTATGTCCAACCCTACACCAGACTCCGCCCGGTCTTAATTTATTATTAACATGGTTCTTTTCCACGATAGCAAATATAGCCAACCATGATCCACCTCATCCTAAAGCTCGCAGGTGATAGGAAATCACCCGACTTCTACCGCACTAAGCATGGCTAAGCATTTAACTCGTTCTTGAACTTACATAGGATTCAAGTGCGATATCTGGACAAGGATAGATATATAATGCAACAATTGGTTCCAACCAATTCCTATACTTAATGCATCATCAACAATAAAAGATACTCAAGATATTTGTAAAAACATGGGAGACTTAGAATGCTCCGGGGCTTGCCTTTCAGAGGATGGGCGGTGGTCAAGGCACTCGGGCAACTCCTCCTCGGCGGCTGCTTCGTCGATTGCCTGAACCTCGGGCTCCTCCTCCTGGCTCGCTCCCTTGAACTCCAGAAGCGTCACTCCCTCCGGCACACCTATTGCATGTATGCGCAAGATAAATATCATGGATGCACATGAACGAAGTTAGGGATGCTCGGGGAATGCACATGCTTACTGCAGTCCGCATATTCTAACTTAAGCTCTATTCAAATCACTTTAATTTACCAAGTTTATACAACCTAATGTACAATTGCTCATCTTTAGTTAAGGACCTAGCACCTGCATCTAAGCATTTTCTCAAGTTAGGCTACCACCTAAACAATCAACAAGAACATTGCAATAAAGCATACACACAAACATTCGTATTTCAGCAAAATAGGGACTATACAGCGGTACAGTAAACTGATCATAATTGGAGATCAACAAATCGAAATAACAGGAAACAAGATAATTTGGAAAGCTTATGAAATTGCCTATAATTCATTTTTAGACCTCAAGGCATGATTCCAACCTTTACCAGGTTGAATTTACATAACCACATAATCAGGTCCAAACAAGACAGAGAGCAAGCAAAACTGTGATCCAACTTTGAACGACTGTAACTCCTAATCTACTAGGCCAAATGCCACCAAATTTTAAAAGGAGCTAGATACATAAGTTCTATACAACTTTTGTATTCACCACTTTCCCATAAAACCAAATTATCATGGTGAACTTTGCAAAGTTCTCAGAACTATCCAGAAAGACATAATGCAAGAGAATAATTATTAACTTATGTTGCAAACATATAAATGGACAAAACCAACTTTACTAACTCATCACACATATAAAAATAACACCATAAAGTAAAGTGTTCACCACCAATTCATTTCTTTTAATGCCATTCTTAATTTATTTAATTAGTTAAGAGGAATAATAAACATATATGAAAACTGCACCATTTAATCTACAAATATTACAGTAGGTACTACATGCTCTAAGTGGGCTACTGTAAAACTTTCACATCATTTGAACAAGTATAACATCCTTCACAAAAATGACAAGGCATAAAGACTTAAAATAACATAAATAGGAAACCCTAGTGAAAAGTGTCAAGCAACAGATTTTATATTTTTCTTAGCATCCATAAGGTACTAGGACAACCTCCAATAAATTTCATGATCATTGGATTCATAGATAATTTAAAAAAATTCACACAAGGATCACCTAATTATAAAAGGAAAATCTATAACTCAAAAACTATTCATGCACTGACTCTGAAATTTTTACCAGAGCTTCTACTCATCAAGAAGAGCTCACCATCTAAATTTCATAATTTTTGAAGCACAAGAACTCTAGATATGAATTAAACAAGTTTGCATCCATTTAAAAACACATTTCATGTTTCCATTTAATTCTTTCAGAAACTCTACTATAAGTGCTAATATTATATTTTTCCTAAATACTACACTTCACCAAGATCGAAACAAAATTAGAACCACCCAATTAGGATCTACCAAACTCTAGATATGGATTTTACAAAACAGCATCAAAACTGGAAATAAATGAACTAGCTTTCAAATCAGTGTCGCTGATAGCTGGGACCCGCAGGTCAGCCAGGCCCGCGTGTCAGCGAAAGAAAAATAGAGGAGGCAGCTCGAGATGGTGCGGAACCGGCAGAGCTCGCTGACGGCGGCGTCTCCGGCGACGGCACCGGTACCACCGTGTTCCCCAAGGTCTCCCGCATCGATTGACCCCCTAAACCTAGATGCTACTGGCATCAAGGTGCGTCGGCCATGGCACACGGTGGCTCGGCCATGGCGTCCATGGCGTGGCGGTGCGTGGAGTAAGCAATGCCGCTCACCTAGGGCTCGGATGGCTCAGCGAGGACGTCAACGAGGTCTGTGAGGTGCTAGCGGAGCTATGTGAGGGCTAGCGCCGACTGTGGTGTAGCGGTGAGCTCGCGCGAGCTCGACGGAGCAATGGAGACGACGATGGTCTGCTACGGCTGCGGCTGCTATTGCGCCAGGAGCGGAGGAGGCAAAGGAGAAGTAGGAACAAAAATGTGGCGCTGGGAGGCTCACGGGCGCGCGCTGGGGCTTGATGTGGCGTGCGGCAGCCCGTCGTGGCCTGGCCGGTCAGGCCGGCGGTGACACGCGGCGCACACGTGGCCTTCAAACTCTGAACATGTCGGACTACTGTAGCTTCGATTTAGTGAAGCCAACCGAGCCTGATAGCGTACTTTCATCACGTTGAAACTACTAAACCGTTGATCATTAGCGAAAACATTGTAAATGAAAGTTGTAGCCCTTTATACCATCTTCAATTTCTATTAAAAGACCAAGACATAATTCTCCAAGAATCATGAGTAAAATCATCACCAAGTCGAGCCAATGAAACTGAAATTTGATTTGTGACTTAGAAAATTTTCAGTCTCCAAATAGACCTCAAAACTGACTTGTGGGCCCCTTTTGAGCATGTTTTGCACATTTCATGAGATGGTCATAAAATGACTTTTGTTCCTTATAAAAATTGCTATAACTTTGCTTTAGGTTGCTCAGACATGCAAACACTTTAAGCTATACTTTTTAAAGAGTCAAACAAAAGAGCTCTAGGGGTCAACACTAGTCAAACCATTACTTGAAAGCATAATTAGGCAATATGGTCAACATGAACATTGTTCCTAATGACATTCTAAGTGTAGCTAAGTTGTTTAAGATGATAATTAGCCACACCACACATTGATAACACAAAAAACAAGCATCACATGTATTGAAACAAGGAAGAACAAGTGAAATGTTACTTTTGTTTCAAAGCCATGTTTCATGAGTTTGTTGCATAGTACTAACTAACCATGTTTCACTAAAGTATGTGGCATGTTTCAAGAGTGAGTTGCACATGTTTCACTTGAGTGTTGCACACTATTCATTTCATAAAACAAACACACATGGAATAGAACAATATGTTGCAATGTTTCAAAAGCATGTTTCAACAATCCAAGCTCATGAATGGATGAATGATGCTCATGTTTATGAAATGCCAGCGCAAATGTAGAAGCCAAACACCTGGGGTGTTACATTAATAATTTACACACCTTGCCTTCTTGACTATTTGTTATAAACCCATCCGGCTGATCCATATAGATCTCCTCTAACTCTCCGTTTAGGAAAGCTATCTTAACGTCCATTTGATGAATGATAAGACCATAAGAGGCTACCAGGGAAAGCAAAACTCGAATTGTAGTCAATCGGACAACCGGTGAATAAGTATCAAAGCAATCCTCACCTTTCTTTTGAGTATAACCCTTGGCTACAAGTCTTGCCTTGTACCTCTCGATAGTACCATCAGGCCTAAGCTTTTTTCTTGAACACCTATTTACACCCTATAGTCTTGCACCCATAAGGATGATCAACTATTTCCCAAGTTCCATTAGACATAATAGAATCCATCTCACTCCGTACCGATTCCTTCCATAAGTCAGCATCAGGAGAGGAATATGCCTCTTTAATGGTCGTTGGTGTGTCATCCACAAGGTACACAATATAGTCATCACCAAAAGACTTTATAGTCCTCTGTCTCTTACTTTTTCTAGTGACTATAGTGTCATCCTCCTCAGGATTTTGCATATAGGGTTTCTCAATTTGTTCTGTTGGAGTAAAATTTTCATGCTCATGGAGAATTATACATTCATGACTAGTCATGCTAGGTGCATTTTCATGAGAAATTCATTCTCAAAAAAATGTAGCGTCTCTAGATTCCATGATTGTATCAACAGCCATCTCAGGAACACTAGAATTTATAATTAAAAATCTATAACCCACGCTGTGAATAGCATAACCAAGAAAAACACAATCAACAGTCTTTGGTCTAAGTTTTTGCTTGTTGTTTATTGGCACATTCACCTTTGCCAAACAACCCCAAGTTCACAGGTAAGAGAGATTTAATCTCTTTTTCTCTCATTCCTCGAATGGTGTAATTTATTTATTCTTTGTGGGCACCCTATTCAGGACATGACATGCTGTCAATATAGCCTCAACCCACTATTCCTTAATAGTCCCGCAGTCTCTAACATGGCATTAACCAAATCAGTTAGAGTGTGTTTCTTTCTCTCTGCAATCCCATTGGACTGTGGTGAGTATGGTGGCGTCCTCTCATGAATAATTCCATGCACCGCGTAAAACTTAGAAAATTCATTTTAGAAATATTATCTCCCGTGATTAGACCACAAACGTTTGATTTTCTTCTCAAGTTGATTTTCTACCTCAGCTTTATAGACTTTAAAATAATGCAACACTTCATCTTTAGTTTTCAATAAATACACGTAGCAAAATCTAGTACAATCATCTATAAATGTCATGAAGTATCGTTTACCGCATTTAGTCAATTCGCTATTCATTTCGCATAAATCAGAATGAACGAGTTCTAATGGTGCCAAGTTCCTTGCCTCAGCAGCCTTGTGAGGCTTGCGCAGTTGCTTCGATTACACACACACCTGGCACTTAGAATCTTTGACTAAGTTAAATTTTGGGATTAAATTCAGATTTGCATGCCACGTGAGACAACCAAAATTAATGTGACAAAGTCATGAATGCCATATATTCGACTCATCCAAAATATTAACATTATTCACTACTTTATTACACACATCATCAAGCAAAGATAAGAGGAATAAGCCTCCGCAATCATAACCTTTTCAACAAATGTTCCATGTCTTGACACAACACACTTATTGGACTCAAGCACAATTTTAAAGCCATCGCAATACATTTGAGAACTGCTAACAAGATTCTTCTTGATGGAGGAGACATGCTGCACGTTCTTTAATAGCACCGTCTTTCCCGAAGTAAACTTCAGAACGACCATACCAACACCAAGAACACATGCATACGAACCATTTCCCATCAGCAAGGCTCCAGTCTCGTCGGCCTGATAGGAAGTAAACAAAGAAACATCAGCACACACATAAATATTAGCACCGCTATCCATCCACCACTCAGGTGAAAGATAAACTGAAAGAACAAAAGGTAAAGAATTACCATACCCAGATGTTCCTCCTCCAGTCTCGCTAATCACCATGTTTGTTGATTTCTTTTCTTGCTTATATTTGCGGTCTGAGCACGCACTTGCCCAATGCTCATCACTCCCGCAAACAAAGCAACCTCCCCCTTTCTTGTTGTTTTTCTTCTTAAACTGAGCAGTTTGCTTAGGCTTAATATTGTTGTTCTCTTGCATGTTCTTCTTTTTTTTATTAGGGGATGCAAATGAGTTTTTCTTCTGCACCATATTGGTAGAGGAAGACTCAACTCCTTTTCCACGGTTGTCTTTTGCTCTCGCCCTGTCCTCAACATCAAGAGATCCAATAAGCTTAGCCACGCTAAACTCTTGTCAATTGTGTTTTAGAGAAGTAGCAAAATCCCTCCAAGAAGGTGGCAGCTTAGCGATTATACCGCCGGCCACAAACTTGTCAGGCAACAAACATGAAAAATGTTCTAGTTTCTTTGCTAGCGCCTGTATCTCATGAGCCTGTTCCACTACAGAATAGTTTTCAACCATTTTGTAATCATACAGCTGCTCCATAAGGTACAGTTCACTACTACATAAAAAACTCCAAACTTTGCCTCAAGAGCTTCCCATAATTCTTTGCCTTATGTGCAAGATATGTAGTTTTTCTCATACTTACTATGAAGTGCACTAATCACGGCGCCTCGAAATAGGTTATCGGCAAGCAAGAACTTTTGCGGCGTGATAGCAGTTCATAGCAGTCAACCACAACACCATCTTGGCACGCCATATCATGAAATTCTTGCCATCAAAATTATTCAGCTTCAAAGCAGCAGCAAAACCACTGACAGAAAATTGCCTAACATTATGTTTTTGGATTGTTAGAAAATTAGGCATTTTCATGGTCAATTTAATCCAGAAATAAAACATCAGCAGGTTTGTGATGACATATATGTGTATATGTATATCACTAACAAACGCTACAGCATGCAAGTATGATATATCGATTGTCGACAGAATATCGTCGGTAGTCCTCCGAGGGGTATCCCATGAAGGTAGATTTCTCGGTAGAGATGCGTGTAATCGAGAACAAGAAGGCAATAGAGACACACGAGTTAGATAGGTTCAGGCCATCAGTATGACATAATACCCTACTCCTATGGTATGTTGGATTGTATTGGCTATCATATAATATTGCGTGTGTTTGGAGGGGATCCATGCTCGCCTTATATAGTCTTAGGGGCAGGGTTATAAGTTGGTTAGATCTAGGAGATAACCAGAAAGTAATAACAGATTACAAGAATCATGGGATCATACGTATCCTAACAGATCTCGTAGTATCTTCAGGATATCTTCCTGGTGTCTTGCGGGACATGCCGAGCAGCGCCGTGCCCCGCAAGGCTTCATCTTGTGGGCTGGGCCGCCCCTAGGAGCGTGACCCATGTGTTCTGTCATGGGTATCCAGGGTCGTACCCCCACAGCTAGTCCCTAAGTGCCTTGTTTTCGTTGTGGAACGTCGTCTTGAGCATGTCCGAGCAGGTGCGAACAAAGTTGAGCAGTCAAACTCATGGTTTGACCACCGTGATGAGTTGCTAAGTAGTTGTGAACCATCGCCGAGTAGTGTGAACCATCGCCAAGCAGCGTATCCAAAGTTAGGCTTGCCATAAGGGTGTAAGGAGCTCAAGTTTAAAATCAAAAATTTCCTCGCAGTGGACCAAGTGTACCGAATTAGAGTCCAACCATGAGAAAGGTAGATAGTCTTCTTTAGCTTTAGGAGGCGCGGAGTCTTCCAGATTAAAGCAAACACACTCACCGCAAGGTGAAGTGTGCCCACTTAGTCCCCAAGCCTGACAGTAGGTGACGTAGTCACGTGGTGCCAGGGTCCAAAGTAAAGAAAAGCACAAGACCTGCCAAACAGGCAGCCAGTCCCTGGGTGTAGCACCAAAATGAGAAAAGCACATTCACCACAAAGTGAAGTGTGCCCACTTAGTCCCCGAGCCTAACAATAGGTGACGTGGTCATGTGGTGCCAGGGTTAGAAACAGTCGATAGAAGAAAGTCCCCAGTGTGGTGAGGAACCAAGGTATATTGATGACGTAGTCCCCGAGCCACAAGTGGAAATCTTGGAGAAAACAAATTACGAAGAAAAAACTGAAGTAATGGCTGTAAAGTAGTAATTACTGAGCCATAACAGATGGCGGAGAAGTCGGCGAATATTCAGTGAGCAGTAACCAATTGCGGCAATAAATGGGCGATACGGGCTACAGTTGTGTGAAAGCCCAGGTAATGGCCCACCACGCCATTTTAGAGAATCCAGAGAGGCGCAAATCATGGAGCGGTTTCCCAAAAACCCTCGGATGCTTAAGGTGGGGGGGAGTGCTTTATAACTGCGCCGCCGCACCCCGTGCTCCCACCTTTGCCACTTTGCCATTTCATTTTCCTCCTCAGCCCTTGCACTTCCAGATTCATATTCTCACGCACTTTCACCACCAATCCCAAACTAGATCTGAGAGATGGCGCCGAAGAGGGGAGCTAGAAACCCGAAGAAGGCGGCCACTGGAGCCAGCCGTGACAATGAGTGGGTGCCGTTGAACATGGGGGAGGCGAAGATCAATAGGATGGTGGAGGCAGGCGTTCTCCCAGACTATGTCATCACCGGATGGCGACCAGCAAGCAGTGAGCCCTTCCCAATGCCTCATACCGATGAAGCTATAGTTTTTGAGGATTATTTCTAGCGTGGGTTAGGCTTTCCCATTCACCCCTTCATGAGAGATCTATTGGAGTTCTGGAGAGTTAGTCTATGCAACCTCCACCCAAACACCATCTTGCACATCTATATCTTTATCCATTTCTACCTTCTCCGTCATCTATTTGGGCTGAAGAAGAAAGGTGACAACAGTTCCATGGTGGTCAGCGGTGTTTATCTTCAACTCCGTGACGGAATGGTGGGCGAGTACATCACTGTACCGCTGAACACCTCACTGAAGGGGTGGAATGCTAGGTGGTTCTACATGAAGCAAAGCCATCCCGCCATCCGCTGCGACATCGACCATGTTCTGGAGAACCAGACGAGCTGGTCGGAGAAGCCGAGCAGTGCTAACATGGAGTAGGTGAGGGAGCTCCTCGGTCTGATAAAAGGTGTAAAGATGAACGACGGACTAATGGCGGCGAGCTTCATAGTGCGCCACACCCAGCCTTGCAATGAGAGGGCCCACACGGGCTTTGACTTCAAGGGGGGCACCAATGGCACCTGGGAGAGGATAGAGAGGCTATCGAGGGACGATGTGCTTGAGCAGGCCACAGAGCTATTTGCTCCAAATGTCTCATTCAGCATGTTGGGGTAGATGAGACCCTTCAACTGCATGAGTCCACCTCCTCTAGTAAACATCTCAGTTGCTTGTTCCTGATCCTTTTTTATCCTATACCATTGCCGAGTAGTGAACTAATTCATTTGTGGAAAGATCCATTCGTAGGATCGAGCGGCGTACTTCTCGGGCGTGCCGAGGAGCGATTGGCTGAAGGCAGCAGACGCTCAGCCAACAACACAGCCTGAGGAGGGAGCCGTTAGTGCCTCGTCAAAGTCTAGAGGCGTGGACGCTGGTCGGACGGAGAGTCCTCCCCCGGTGTTGGAGAAAGTCCGGGGGAAGAGGCAGCAGCAGATGAGCCGACCCAAAAGAAGAGGAACATAGCAGGTGCTGTTCCCCACAAGCTAGGTAGCATCTCGCTTGGCAGTGACCAGACCACTCGAATGCATAGTGCGAAAATGTCCGAGTGGTTAGATGACGATAGGGCTCCAGTGGCTCCTCCACCGAGCACTGAAGCGCCTCCATGCAACACGGGT
Organism: Miscanthus lutarioriparius; assembly: GCA_904845875.1. NCBI lineage: Eukaryota > Viridiplantae > Streptophyta > Magnoliopsida > Poales > Poaceae > Miscanthus > Miscanthus lutarioriparius. The sequence goes on from CAJGYO010000538.1 coordinate 28,305, forward strand.
GTGGAGGTACAACGAAGGGAGGGGAAGGAGTCCCCGAGCAGTAGGCGAAGGGAGTCCCTGAGCAGTAGGCAAAGGGAGTCCCCGAGAAACCAACGAAAGAGAGGACGACGGCGAAGGCCGTGAGACCTCCACCGTAGGGCATGTAGGTCGACCCCAGGGCCATGCCTGGGGGCTCAGGTAGGCATCACCAGTTCCAGAAAGTGTACCGATAGGTAGACACGTAAGTATCCTTGCCTTGGACCTATTTTGTTGTCGTATCTTTATCTTTGCGGCGATTGACAAACTAATATGATACAGAGCGAGCCACCAGGGGCTGGTCCTGGCGTGAAGGTAATGCCAGCAGACCCTGTCCCAGAGTCCCCGGGTGCTCAGCGGCCTGTGAAGGAGTCAACCGCCACTGCTGATGAACTTGGTGGCAGAGAACGGTTGGCGTCGATGGTGGACGAGTCGACGGCGGTGCCCGGGGCAACAGTAGGAGCCGCTGGATCTTCAGATGCGAATGCTGGAATTGTCGACGCCATGCCAGAGTCTAGAGCAGAGAAGCCGGTGGTTCCAGAGGAGCTAACGGTGCTCCCTGAGGCGTTGGAGGGCGTGGTCGAACACGCCGTGCATCTACCAAGCCCCCCTAGGTGGTGCCACCAGCAGCGGAGGAGGAGGATGAGGTGGAAGAGATCGAGCGTGAGGAATCACGACCTCAAGCCATCTAAATCCTCCGCAAGTGGGGCGACGAAGTGCTAGTCGTTGAGGAGGAGGACACCACCAGGGATCTTAGAAGGCTGGAGTCCACCCTTTCGATGGTGATGAAGCAAATTAAGGTGAGCAATGCATCATCAATGTTCATCTTTGATGTTGGAGACTAGAGTTCTTCATAATCTTGGTGCTTTTGTAGGGCATAGCTTGAACTGTCGAACAACGGGGACAACTAATCAAAAGGATGGAGCCCCTCGCTGAGGAGAACGCAAAACTAAAGGAGGCGATGAAGCTCATGGAGAAAAATGTCCAGAGGGCCTAGCGCGAGTGGGATCTTGCCGAGGCTAACGCATGAAATCTGGAATACCAAAAGGGGGCTCTATCCGAGCAGCTGGCGACTGTGTCTGAGTGGTTGCGGGGTAGGTCCGAGCAGCTGGCCACCATCTTCGAGTAGCTGACGAGTGTTTTCGAGTAGCTGAAGACCAAGTTCAAGCAGTTGCGGAACATTTCCGAGCAGAAGAAAGGTATGGCGAATCGGCGAATTTACTTTGCAATGCTGAAGTCATATTGTTGCTGACGACCGTTATGCTTGTAGAGCAAGACGTGGAGCTTGGCCAGTTATGCCAAGTCATCGGTCAACTCTAGGAGGAGGAGAAGAAGATGGCTGGGCAGGTAGAGAAGCTGGCCGAGGAGCTAAAAGGTAAGTACTTTGTGGTCGGAGTTACTGCTGGAGTAATTTCTTTGCTTGATGAACCCTTGTGTTGCAGACTACCATCAGAGAGCCAAGGTGCAGTTCGATGTGCTGGAGCAGGAGGCTAGGACCTAGAGGAACAAGCTCGATGCTGTAGTTGCCAGAATCAAGCCGGTGCTCGACTGCATCGACATAGAGGTGGCTCCTCAGCCCGACGGTAGGCCGCCGTGCCTAGACACCATCATCGATAGGTGCAAGGCAACGTGGGAGAACTTCAAAAGCTTCAACCACGACGCCGCCATCACTGCTGTCACACATGTCCTAGCGGTGGTCCGATCCCACTACCCTATCATTGACCTTCAAGCGAAAGGGACCAGATTTGCCAGAGGAACGGGCGCGACGGAGCATCAGCAGCTAGAAGATGAGGTGGAGGACGTGGCAAGGAAATTGGCCGACGATGTCGACCTATTAGACGAGATGGACAGCGATGGCCAAGCCCAATGACCTACTCGGAGAATAATCTGTAACAGCTAGAGAAGACAGTTAAAACGCGTGAGGGCGCAGATAAACATTTATGTATATGTATAAATGTTGTAAAGTGACATGTTCATGTTTATGCAGTTTGCTAGTATTTCGGTGAAAAAATTGTTATAGTGTTAACCCTAACGCAATTATATGTAGTATAAGTAGCATCCGAGCAGTTAGCTCCTTACTGGGCTCTTGGCCTTGGCTAGCCCATAGCCCATAATGTCGAACGTGGAGCCCATGCACGTGTAGGAGGTACAGGCGTGTCCAAGGGACCGTAGCTGACCACCCATAACGTAGAGCACGGAGCCCATAGCATGTGTAGGGACAGATTGGAGACTAGGTCTTCTCCAAAGAACATAGAGTGGAACGTGTGCTGCTCGGTGACTGGTGAAATATCCTAGAGATATACATAGTATAAGTAGCATTTTAGCAGTTAGTTCTTTACTGGGCTCTTGGCCTTGGCTTGGCCATAGTCCATAACATCGAGCGCGGAGCCCATGCATGTGTAGGAGGAACAGGCGTGACCAAGGAACCGTAGCCGACCACCCATAACTCAGAGTGCGGAGCTCATAGCACATGTAGGGAGAGATCGGAGACTGGGTCTTCTCCATAGAGCACAGAGCAGAATGTGTGCTGCTCAGCTGTTGGCGAAATATGTTGGAGATATGGAGAAGCATGGCGGAGCATTTATGGAGACCGCGTATTGGAGTTTGTTAAGTAGTAGTGTAGAGCTGGCGACCGCAAATGGAGATTAGACCGTAATGGATATATAATGGAGACAAATTATGGCGACCGCAACTTCATTCATTATGGAGTGGAGAATACATATCTGGAGCGTTTTAAGGATAGAAACGTATAAGGTGCTTGATGTACCATGAATTGGGGATATTGATTTCGTCCAAGTCACATAGCCGGTAAGACTCTGGTCGGGTAACCTATTTGACCATGTAAGGCCCTTTCTAGGGGGAGGAGAGCTTGTGCATCCCTTTGATTTTCTGTTTTCTACAGAGAACGAGGTCGCCGATAGCAAATGAACGACCTTTGGTGTTGCGGTTGTTGTATCTTCACAAGTATTCTAGGTATTTGGCTATGCTGATGCAGGTGATCAGACGTTCTTCTTTGGCCCTGTCGATGTCCTCTGTCTGAACAGTTGCGGCTTGCTCTTCATCATAATGTTCCACCCTAGTGCTCTAAAGGCAATGTCCGCTAGTAGTATGGCTTTTGAGTCATAGACCAAGAAATAAGGAGACACACCGGTGCTGCGACTAGCTTCAGTGCACAGTCCCAAAACCACAGCTGGGAGCTCTTTGAGCCATCTGCCCAGATGCTTTTCCCCTTTCTGATATAGCCTCTTTTTGAGTGCATCAAGGATCATGCCGTTCACCCGTTTGACCTGGTCGTTGGCTCTATAATGGGCAATGGAGACGTATTTCACAGAGATGCATCGGCCTTCGTAGAAGTCCCAAAAATGATGACCAGTGAATGTAGTTCCGAGGTCGGTGATAATGCTCTTCGGGAGACCGAATCTATGGATGATATCTTCGAAGAGCTCGACTACCTTCTTTGCAGTAGCCGAAACAAGCGGTTTGTATTCAATCCACTTAGAGAACTTGTCAATGGTGATGTACACGTACCGGAAACCACCTGGTGCTGGCTTAAAAGGCCCGATCATGTCCAGTCCCCAGCATGCAAAAGGCCAGGAAGCTGGGATGGTCTACAGTTCTTGTGCCGGCATGTGTATCTGCTTGGCAAAAAACTAGCATCCTTCACATCGTCGGACGAGGTCTTCTACGTCGGTGATGGATGTGGGCCAGTAAAAACTAGCTCAGAATGCTTTGCCAACAAGGTTTCTCAATGCCGCATGGTTGCCGCAGGAACCAGAGTGAATTTCGAGAAGTAGTTTCACTCCCTCTTCATGGGTGATGCATTTCTGTAGTATCCCTTCCTTGGCACTCTTCCTCATCAAGTTCCCGTCCACCAGTACGTAATGCTTGCTTCGATGGATTAGGTGTTCAGTTTCAGTCTTGTCGGAGGGTACATCGGTGCTGGTGAGGTACTTGATGAACTGTTCCCTCCAGTCGGTGGCCGAAGAAGGTACTGTAAGTACCAACTGCTCGGCGGGGGGAATTTCTTGAACTTTCTTCTCTTCCTTAATAGACGACGTAAAGAGGTCTTGGATGAAGACCCCCGATGAAATCGCGGCACAAGAAGAGCCTATCTTACATAGGTGGTTAGCGAGCTGATTTTGATCTTGTACCACGTGGTGGTACTCGATACCGTAGAACTTCCCTTCGAGTTTCCTGATTTCGACGCAATATGCATCCATCTTTTCACTAGAGCAGGACCAGTCTTTGTTGAGCTGGTTGATGACCGGCGTAGAGTCTCCGTATACCATGAGGCATTTGACATCAAGCTCGATGACTATACGAAGTCCATGGAGACATGCTTCGTATTCGGCGATGCTGTTGGAGGCTAGAAAATGTATTCGGAGAACATATCGGAGCCTGTCCTTGGTCGGCGTAATGAATAAAATGCTAGCACCAGCACCATTGATGTTGAGGGCGCCGTCGAAGTACATCACCCAGTGCTCGGGGCAAGTAGCGGGGATGGGCTCTTGGATCTCTATCCACTCAGCAACGAAGTCAGCAAGCGCCTGTGACTTGATGGTAGGCCTGCTTCTGAATTCCATGGAGTAAGTGCTAACCCCAACAGCCCACTTGATGATGCGGGCATTGGCCTCTTTGTTGCGGAGAATGTCCCTAGAGGGAACTCGGTGACCACGGCGATCTTGTAATACTCGAAGTAATGGCGGAGCTTGTGCGACGTGATCAGAATAGCATATAGCAGTTTCTCAACTTGAGGATAACGAGTTTTGGGCTCATTAAGGACCTCGCAGATGAAGTAGACTGGACGTTGCACCTTATAGGCGTGCCCAGCCTCCTCGCATTCGATGACGATAGCTGTGCTAACGACACGAGAAGTGGCGGCAATGTAGATCAGTAGAGTTTTGTCTGGTCGAGGTGCCGTCATGATCGGAGGCTTTGTTAGAAACAACTTGAGCTGCTCGAAAGCTATATCTACCTCATCCGACCAGGAGAAGCGCTCGGAGGCCTTGAGTTTGAAGAACAGTAATCCCTTTTCACCGAGGCATGAAAAAAAGTGGCTGAGAGCAGCCATGCAATCTGTAAGCTTCTGTATATCCTTTACGCACATTGGTCGTTTCATATTGGTGATGGCGGAGACCTTGTCGGGGTTGGGCTCGATGCCATGGGCACTGATGATGTAGCCCAAGCGTATGCCAGATGGAACTCCAAAGATGCACTTTGAGGGGTTCAACTTCCATCTATACCTTTTCATTTTGGCGAACGTTTCTTCAAGGTCGTCGTTGAGATTATCGGTGGTCTTGGACTTGACAACCACATCATCGATGTAAGCTTTGACGTTGCAGCCTATCTGTTGATCAAGGCACATCTGGATGGCCCTTTGGTAGGTCGTCCTAGCATTCTTGAGTCCGAAGGACATGGTGGTATAGCAATACGCACCTAAAGGCGTGATGAATGATGTCTTGATCTGGTCGTCTTCCTTGAGGGATATCTGGTGATAGCTAGAGTAACAATCGAGGAAGGAGAGTAGTTCATAGCCGACGGTGGAGTCTACAACCTCATCTATCTGAGGCAGACCGAAGGGGTCTGAAAGCATCTAGGCCCCTAGTTGGATTTCGGTGATTAATGTCAATACAAGATTACTATGACTAACGTGTGTTTTGCAGAGGCAATTAAGTTAGGTCATGGTAATGGAGATCGATTGGGCAATTGAGGTTGTCATGCCCCTACGATGGAAATCATTTCGGTTTTCAAAGGATGGACGACAAGGTTAAGGATAACTAGTTCTAAGTGTCAATTGAAGTTGGAGAGACACTTAGAGTAGTTTAGGACTTTGTTTTTCCTTTGGCCATACTATGAAGGGGGGTATGAACGGGTAGCTTGACCTAGTTAAGTCTAGTGAGTTAGGTGTGGTGCACACTTGTTTAAACTAGCTCTAGGTAGCTCCTATGAATGCCTAAGATCTTTTGGAGCAAACTTCATTCACATATGTTCGGAAGTTGGAAGTGAATGGAGGGTCAAACACTGACCGGACGCTGGCTCCGGTGCGACCGGATGCTAGCCGCAGGGTCCGGTCAGTTCATTTGACTGAGGTGAACAAGTCTAATGTGACCGGACGCTGGAAGGTCATGTGACCGGACGCTGAGGACCAGCGTCCGGTCGACTCCAGTAAGGGTCCAGACTTGGGAAAGAGTGACCGGACGCGTCCGGTCAGTGCTGACCGGACCCTGAGGGTTCTGCGTCCGGTCGACTCTAGTAAGGGTCCAGACTTGGGAAAGAGTGACCGGACGCGTCCGGTCAGTGCTGACCGGACCCTGCCAGCGTCCGGTCGACTCTTTAATACTGGTTCACGGGTTGAACTGACCGGAGCATCCGGTCATCACGATCGGAGCGTCCGGTCATCCCGCAGAAGCTCATAACGGCTCGTTTTTCAGGCTGGCTTATAAATAGAAGCTCCACTCGTGAGTGGAGCATCTTTTGCTCATTCCAACAGCTGAGAAACACGTTTGTGAGTGCCAAGAAGAGCAAGGTCCTAGTGAGGTGTTTGTGATTTGAGAATCCAAGAGAGTAGCCTCACTAGCAAATCAAGAGTAGCAAAGTGTGCATCCATCTTCTCATTAGGCTTCGCGTGGTCAAGTGAGAGTTCGTGCTTGTTACTCTTGGTGATCGCCATCACCTAGACGGCTTGGTGGTGATTGGGAGTTTGGTGTTCACCCGGCGGAGCTTGTGGGTGACCCAACTCAAGTTGTGAGCGGCTTTGGGTGATTCGCCGCGATGGAGTGTCGAAGAATCAACCCGTAGAGAGCACTTGATCCTTACGCGGATCAAGGGGGAGCTACACCCTTGCGCGGGTGCTCCAACAAGGACTAGTGGGGAGTGGCGACTCTCCGATACCTCGGCAAAACATCGCCGCGTTCCTTTCTCTCTCTATTTACTTTGAGCACTTACTTTGAGTATTTACTTTGAGCAATTCAATACTTGTTTTACATCCATAGAATTGCTTGCTAGAGTAAGTTTGGAACATTGGTTGCGAGGTTGTTGTGCATTAGTTTGATACAAACACTTTTCTAGGCACACGGGGTTAATTGGGCTATCCGTAGGATTTGATTATTGCAAGAAAATTTAGAATTAGCCCAATTCACCCCCCTCTTGGGCATCTTGATCCTTTTAATTGGTATCAGAGCCTCGTGCTCATGTTTTTAAGCTTAATCGCTTAGAGCAAGATGTCTCACGGGGATGGGCCTCCTCCTATCTTTGAGGGAGATGATTTTCCATATTGGAAAATCCGCATGGAGGCATACTTAGAAGCTCTAGATGTTGGAATTCTTAGAGCCGCCTCCCAAGGGTTCCCAGCACCTAGGAATGCCGCACAACTTCAAGGCGATGAAGTGAATTATGAAAAATGGAATGCAAAGGCTCGCAACACCATCTTTAGAGGCCTTTGCAAAGATGTGTTCAATCGTGTAAGGAACCACAAAGACGCCCATGCTCTATGGTCGGACGTTTGTGCGCTCCATGAGGGAACCAAGAGTGAGCGTGAGGAACGCTATCATCTTGTGATTAAAAAGCTAAATTCTTTTGAGATGTTTCCCAAAGAAAGTGCTAATGAGATGTATTCTCGATTGAATGTTCTTGTAGAGGAAGTCAATGGGCTTGGACTAACTCAAATGTCACCATCCGACGTTGTGAGAAAAATCTTGAGTGTCCTCCCCATTGATAAATATGGGCACATTGTGACCGTGCTACATCAAGGTGATCTTTCCGCCGCTACACCGACACAAATCTTGGGAAAGATCAATGCTCATGAGATGTACATGCACATCACACCACAAGATGGCTCATCCTCTACAAAGAAGAAAGAGAAGGACTTAGCATTCAAAGCTAGCCAAGACAAGGGCAAAGCAAGACTTGAGTATGAGAGCTCAAGTGATGAAGATGATGAAGAAAGCCTTGCCCTCATGGTGAAGAAGACCACCAAGATGCACTAGCATGTTCATCATCACTACTATCATCACTCTTAGTTACCTTGCGTTCACCTTTGGCCATAAGGCATAGGTGTGTAGAGGATGATGGCGATGGTGGCGGTGAAGATGCAAGATCAATAGCAATGGCAGCCACCTTTTCATCGTCACTATCATCATCGGATGATCCACTTGATGAATCAATGTCCGTGAGCCAATCACCGACAATATAGGCCTTGCCACTCTTCTTCTTCTTGTAGAACTCCCTCTTTTTGCCATCTCTCTTCTTGTATGGCTTGTTCTTTTTCTTTTCATCTTCATCGCTTGACTCATCTTTCTTGCCCTTGTTCTTGAACTTGTCTTTCTTGGGCTTTGTGCATTGATGAGCTAGGTGGCCAAGTTCGCCACAATTGTAGCAATCCATCTTGGAGACTGGCTTTCTTCTTGAGCTAGTGAAGAACTTCTTCTTCTTGCCATCAAACTTGATGCCACTCTTATTTAGCCTTTTTAGCATCTTGGTGGTCTTCTTCACCATGAGGGCAAGGCTTTCTTCATCTAGCTCATCAATGCACAAAGCCCAAGAAAGACAAGTTCAAGAACAAGGGCAAGAAAGATGAGTCAAGCTATGAAGATGAAAAGAAAAAGAACAAGCCATACAAGAAGAGAGATGGCAAAAAGAGGGAGTTCTACAAGAAGAAGAAGAGTGGCAAGGCCTATATTGTCGGTGATTGGCTCACGGACATTGATTCATCAAGTGGATCATTCGATGATGATAGTGACGATGAAAAGGTGGCTGCCATTGCTATTGATCTTGCATCTTCACCGCCACCATCGCCATCATCCTCTACACACCTATGCCTTATGGCCAAAGGTGAACGCAAGGTAACTAAGAGTGATGATAGTAGTGATGATGAACATGCTAGTGATGATGATAGTGATAGCGATGATGATGACTCACCTACTTATGATGATCTTGTCAAAATACTAAGAAAATATACTAAGATCATTAGAAAGAGTAGAGCTACAAATGAAAAACTTGATGCTAAAAATGATTCACTCTTAGCTAAGTGTGATACATTAGAAAAGGCTAATGATGAGCTCAAGGAAACAAATGATTCTATATCATCCAAACTCAAGGAGCTCAAATCTTCTAAGAAAGAGCTTAAAGATAAAAATGATAAACTTGAGTGGGTGCACAATGAGCTTATCACTAGTCACAATAAGCTAAAAGATGAATATGCAACTCTAAAGATCAATTATGATACCCTTATTATTGCACAAGAATTCTTACCAAGTGAGCCACATGATGCTACTAACCATGTTGTTAAGATTGATATAGCTACCTCATGTGATGATTTAATTGATGAAAGCATTGAGCATGGATCTAGTAGCAAGGGCAAGCAAGTGGTTGAGTGCAATGACTATGATGAGTATGTCAAGCTCAAGAGTGAAAATGAGAAGCTCATGAAAGATCTTGAAGAGATGAGAAGTCACAACACCATTGTGCTAGAAACTCTTGATCATGACAAAGAGGTGATCCTTGAGAATGAGAAGCTAAAAGAAGAAATCAAGAAACTCAAGGAGGAGAAGAACAATGATATTCTCAAGGAAGAGAACAAGAAGCTTAAGATGGAGAAAGATCATCTCAAGGTGGGATTGAGCAAGTTTGCTAGAGGCAAGCATCTCCAAAGTGAGCTACTCATGAATACCGTCATGAAGATGGATAGAAGTGGCATTGGATATATGGCAAGTATAGAGAAGAAGAAGGCTTAAGCTCAACACCAACAATCAAAGCCAAAGCCAAAGCCAAAGAGATGTTTTGAGTGTGGACAAGAAGGCCACTTTGCTCATGAGTGTCAAACTCCACCACCACAACCCTTGCCCAAGCATGCTAGACCCTTTGCTTTCAATGCTCACTACATGCTTAGAAAAGATTCGAGTGGAAAGATGAAAGTCATGTTCTTAGGTCCCCCCAACAAGAGTAGGCCTAAGAAAATTTGGGTGGCTAAGTCACTTGTTGAGAAGGTGAAGGGCCCTCAACAAGCTTGGATCCCTAAAGCTTGAATCTCTTGTGTGTAGGTGAACTACAAGACCGGTGGAAGTCATTGGGTTATTGATAGTGGTTGCACTCAACATATGACCGGTGATCCTCGTATGTTCACCTCACTAGATGAAGAGGTAGATGGACAAGAGAAAATAACATTTGGAGATAATTCAAAGGGCAAGGTTAAAGGATTGGGCAAAGTGACAATATCAAATGATCATTCCATCTCCAATGTGCTCTATGTTGCTTCATTGAGCTTCAACTTGCTATCCGTTGGGCAATTGTGTGATCTTGGCTTTCAATGCTTATTCACTGAGAAGGAGGTTGTTGTATCCAAGTTAGATGACAATCAAGTGATATTCAATGGATTTAGATACAACAACTTATATCTAGTTGACTTCACCTCCGAAGATGCAAACTTGAAGACTTGCCTATTCACCAAAACAACACTTGGGTGGCTATGGCATAGAAGACTTGCTCATGTTGGAATGAGCTCACTCAAGAAGCTTATGAAGAATGATTTGGTGAGAGGGTTGAAGGATGTGAAGTTTGAGAAGGACAAGCTTTGTAGTGCATGTCAAGCCGGCAAGCAAGTTGCAAACACTCATCCAACCAAAGCTTTCATGTCAACCACAAGAGTGCTAGAACTCCTACACATGGATTTATTTGGACCAACAACATACAAGAGTTTGGAAGGAAATCTCTATTGTCTTGTGATTGTGGATGACTATTCAAGATATACATGGGTGTTCTTCCTTCATGACAAATCCGAAGTTGCATCTTGTTTCAAGAAGTTTGCCAAGAGAGCTCAAAATGAATTTGAAGTGAAGCTCAAGAAGATAAGAAGTGACAATGGCAAAGAGTTTGACAACACAAACATAGAAGCTTATTGTGATGAAGTTGGAATCAAACATGAAGTCTCCGCAACCTATACTCCTCAACAAAATGGTGTAGTTGAGAGGAAGAACCGGACTTTGATCACTCTTGCAAGGACAATGCTAGATGAGTACAACACCCCCGAAGCTCTATGGGCAGAAGCAATCAACACCGCATGTTATGCATCCAACCGCCTATTTCTTCAAAAGTTCCTTGTCAAGACACCATATGAGTTGCTCAATGGGAAGAAGCCGGACGTCTCCTTCTTTAGAGTGTTTGGTTGCAAGTGCTACATCTACAAGAAGCGGCAACACCTAGGGAAGTTTCAAAGGCATTGTGATATAGGCTTTCTTGTTGGTTACTCATTGAAGTCCAAAGCATATAGAGTATTTAATCATGCCACCGGCTTGGTTGAAGAAACATATGATGTGGAATTTGATGAATCTAACGGCTCCCAAGGAGCACATGAGAATCTTGATGATGTAGGTGATGAACCATTGAGGGAGGCTATGAAGAATATTCCGGTGGGAGACATCAAGCCAAAAGATGATGAAGATGATGTACAAGTCATTAACCAACCCTCTTCATCAAATGTACCACAAGATGGTGAAAAAGTTGGGAGAGTAGAAAATGAAGATACTCATATCTCCCATGAGCAAATGGTGGTACAAGCACAAGATGTTGATGCTCCACAACCTCTTCCTCAAGTGGTCAATAGAAGAAATACACCTCTCCTACAAGATCATCCTCAAGATCTCATCATAGGGAGTCCAACAAAGGGGGTGATGACTCGATCTCAAAAACTTACTTCATTTATTGCTCATCACTCTTTTGTCTCTTGCTATGAGCCTACCAAGGTAGAAGAAGCTCTTAAAGATCCGGATTGGATCAATGCCATGCATGAAGAGTTGAACAACTTCACTCGCAATGAAGTTTGGAATCTTGAAGAGCGACCAAGAGGTGCAAGAGTCATTGGAACAAAGTGGGTGTTCCGCAACAAGCAAGATGATCAAGGTGTTGTTGTGAGGAACAAGGCAAGACTAGTAGCAAAGGGGTTCTCTCAAGTTGAAGGTTTAGATTTTGGAGAAACCTTTGCACCGGTTGCAAGATTAGAAGCCATCCGTATCCTTCTTGCATATGCATCACATCATGAAATGAAACTATATCAAATGGATGTGAAAAGTGCATTCTTAAATGGCTTTATTAATGAACTAGTCTATGTTGATCAACCTCCCGGGTTTGAAGACCCTAAATATCCTAATCATGTTTATAGGTTGTCCAAGGCACTATATGGGCTTAAGCAAGCCCCAAGAGCTTGGTATGAGCGCCTTCGGGATTTACTCATTGAGAAGGGCTTCACCATTGGGAAGGTCGACACCACACTATTCACCAAGAAGCTTGATGGGCATATCTTTATTTGTCAAGTATATGTTGATGATATAATCTTTGGATCATCAAATGAAGACTCATGCAAAGAATTTGGTGAATTGATGTCTAAGGAGTTCGAGATGTCAATGATTGGTGAGCTTACATTCTTTCTTGGTTTTCAAGTCAAGCAAATGAAAGAAGGCATCTTCATCTCTCAAGAGAAATACACAAAAGATCTTCTCAAGAGATTCAAGATGGATGAATGTAAGCCAATCAAGACCCCAATGCCTACCAATGGACATCTCGACCTAGATGAGGGAGGTAACTCGGTTGATCAAACTCTCTACCGTTCTATGATTGGTAGCTTGTTATATTTAACCGCATCTAGGCCCGACATCATGTTTAGTGTGTGTATGTGTGCTAGATTTCAAGCTAGTCCTAAGGAAACACATTTAATTGCCGTAAAAAGAATCCTTAGGTATCTTAAGCTCACACCAAGCATTGGCCTTTGGTATCCCAAAGGAGCTTTATTTGAATTAATTGGCTATTCCGATTCGGACAACGCCGGATGCAAAGTTGATAGAAAGAGCACATCCGGAGGGTGCCATTTGCTTGGTAGATCACTTGTGTCTTGGTCCTCCAAGAAATAAAATAGTGTGGCTTTGTCCACCGCCGAAGCAGAATACATTGCCGCGGGTGCTTGTTGTGCACAAATATTATACATGAAACAAACTTTACTAGACTATGGAGTAGTTCTAGAGAAAGTACCTCTTTTGTGCGACAATGAAAGTGCGGTAAAACTTGCAAATAATCCGGTTCAACACTCTCGCACCAAGCATATAGATATCCGCCATCACTTTCTAAGAGATCATGTAGCTAAAAATGATATATCACTAGAAGGTGTAAGATCCGAAGATCAATTAGCGGATATCTTCACTAAACCGCTAGATGAGGCTACATTTTGTAGATTGCGGAACGAGCTCAATGTACTTGATTTTAGTAACTTCACTAAAAATTGAGCTTGTGTTGTCCCTTGCATTCATTGTAATATACAACATGTTTAATTTGTGGCAATGCATATAGAGCTTGTCTAACATGGTTAAGATAACCGCCGAAAAGCGTGTGAAGAAGCTTAACCTTGGATCAAACTTGACAAGCAACTAGATTTACTTACAAGTATTACATATGCATGAATGTTGTTTTGTCGTTTTGTTCCATTTGCCCTCTTGTTGCCTATTTTCTTAAAAAGAATTATAGCCTAAGGCAAAATATTTTGAAAAATATGAGGGTTTGAGAGAGGTCACTCACATCAGTCCCAATTAGTGTTTATTTGGATCTTATTCAAGTTGGGACTTGATTGGGAACAGGTAGCGCGAAGGAATGTTGAAGGATTGCTGGAAAAGGTGCACCGGACGCTGCACCGGACGCTGCTGTCCAGCGTCCGGTCAGTTCACAGGAGGTGAACTGCTGTTGAAGGAGTGACCGGACGCTGCGTCTGTGCGTTCGGTCAGGAAGGGTTCAGCGTCCGGTCGATCGAAGGATGATCAAGTTGTACTGACCGGACCCTGCCTGCGTCCGGTCATGGACCACCGGACGCATCCGGTCGCGATTTTAGAGGATTTGGACCTCTCTGGAATCGACCGGACGTTGGGTGGTAGCGTCCGGTCGCTACCACCGGAGCGTCCGGTCAGTGGATCTCGCGCGACTTCAGGTCTCTTTTCCCCGTTTCCTTTTCTGTCACGATTTGGGGGATTATTTATCCGGACCTTCGGTTCTTCTTCCTTGACCTAACCAGCGCCGCCGTGACCTAGCCCAAGCCGCCGCGGCAGCCTAGCTGCGCGCCACTTGCTCCGGTCACCTCGCGCCTGCGCCGTCGTGCCCCTGCCTAGCCGCGCCGCCGCAGCCTCCCCGAGCCCGCAGCCGAGCCTCGCGCCCCGGTCTCGCGCGCCACCGAGCCCCGCGCCAGCTCATCTCAGAGAACCGTCGTCCCGCGCACCACCACGCCTGCTCAGCACCTCGCCGGCCTCCTCGCGCCCAAGCTCCGCCGGTCAATCATTGCCAAGGCTGCCGGTCTTCGCCAAGTGCTCTTGCCCTTTCCTCCCATTGATTGGTATGGCAAGTTTTGTGTTTCAATCTTGATCTACAATGGTGACCTAGATCGATTTGAAGTCTCTGATTCACCATTACATTCAGGACTTTCACCCTAACCCTAGCCTGGTTCCGAGGATCCCCCGCGTGACATCTTATCTCTTCTCGGTTCGCTGATCGTCAGGTAGAAAGCCATTCGATTCAATTTCGCATCTACATTGCTTTCTCTGCTAGGGTTTCGCATCTATTAGCAATATGGTATTTATTTGTATATCCATCTATTCTATCATGCAGCGAGTCGGTTCCGTTGTGTTTCGTCTGGCAGTTGGCAGTCAACTCGGAGCTAAGCTCGCGAGTAAGGATCGAGGCCAAGCCTCGAAAGCGGCAGTTTGACAGTTGATCTTCATCAACGACAGTTCACCATCTTGTTAGTTCAGATGGCTCGCACCAAGAACGTTGGTGGTGGCCCAGGTGATGATGATCGGAGGCCCCCGCCTCGCCAGCCAGCCGGATCTAAAGGCAAGTCAACCAAGCAGGTAACATCCAAGAAGCGGAAGTACCCCGATGCAGAGACAGCGAGAGCAGCGGCTGTTGCAGAGGCCGCAGAGCGTGCCGAGAGAGGTGGTACCCGCAGCGGAGTTGTCATTGCAGATCAGCCAGTTTCACCCGCAGTCAGAGCTGCGATTGAGGAGGTTGAGCGTCGTCATGGTAGTCCAGCTAGGACTGCCACGTTTGCAGGACGACGGGTCGCCATTGAGGAGGGTCCGTCAGCACAGCAGCAGCCCCCACCAGCAGAGCCTCAGCCAGCCCAGGAGACTCAGGAGAGTCAGGAGACCGAGCCGGCACCTCAGCTACGCCGCTCGAGTCGTACCAGTGTTGCAGTTCCACCGAGGCCAGTTACACAGCGCAGGGGTTCTCGCCCTCCGCCCAGACCACAGGGTCCGCCTCCAGTGGTTCACCTCGACTTGAGGGCCGCTACAGCCAGGCAGGTTCAGCAGCTGAGGTTTGTTGAGTTTGAGGTCTGGTTTCCTCCAAGGAGGGATGAGAGAGCAGCTGAGGGGTTCTACACGCCACTGTAGGAGGATTTCTACAATGCATATCTTAACAGTGGGGCAGTGTTCAGATCACAGAGGATCTGTCAGATAGAGTCATTGTGGCAGCAGCCGGAGAGGGCATTCGGCAATACTTGTCATATTTGCCAGGACTGACAGATTTGATTGGACGGACGGGCATATATGTACCTTCTTGGGTCCGTCAGTTTTATGCCTTGCTCTACATTGATCCTCATCATAGATTCATTCACTTTGCTTTCAAAGGCAAAGACTATAGAGTGACTAGTGGCAGAGCCAGGGAGATACTGAGACTACAGGAGCAGCCTATAAAGATGCATGAGGTGTGCTATGGACAGCAGGGACCTCCCAGGCGTCCCCATGGAGGGCTGGTGCCCCCTACAGATTTAGTGCGCCATTGCTTCAAGGAGCCCTTTGGTGAGGGGTCGAGCAGGAACCCTAGTGACTTGACTCCTACAGCGAGAGTACTAGAGGCCATCATCAGGAGGACACTGCTTCCCAGGTTGGGATACAGGGAGGGCTTGACTCGCTTACAGCTCTGGCTTCTCAATGCCATCATGCAGATGACAGTGTTTGACATCTGGGACCTCCTTCTTTCAGAAATGGAGGATACTATAGCTGAGGGATTCAAGGGTCGCAGGCAGCTTCCCTATGCTCACTGGATCACGTTCCTCATCCGCAGGGTTGTGCTTGATAAGCCCCCTGGCATGATGGATGAGTATACAGGTGCCACTACAGAGTTCCTGGCTTACAACCTGTCACAGAGGATCAGACACGCCACTCCTCAGGCACCCAGTCAGCCTAGCCGTCGCCCCGACGTGCCAGAGTCTGCAGCTCAGCAGGATGAGATAATCAGAGGGATTGCAGCCACTGAGGAGGAGGAGCTAGAGGCACAGCAGGAGGTGAGTGAGTACAGTGACAGCTCTGACGACGACTACCAGCCTATACCTCAGATGCCTCCACGCAGACACGATGCAGAGGCAGGTAGCTCCAGTTCTGCTCCACCTGCTCCACAGACAGACCCCGCTCTCATTGCTATTCTTGAGCGGATGCAGCAGGATCAGACACGACAGGCACAGGAGACAGCTGCCAACTTCGCACAGTTTCAGGCTCGTCAGGACGAGTTTCAGCGGCAGCAGCAGCTTCTTCAGCACCAGCAGTTACTTATGCAGCAGCAGCTCATGGGATTCATGCAGCATGTAGTGACAGCTATTGGGGTCCCCCTGCCACAGCCTTCGCCCCAGCTTGCACAGCCTCCCACCACTTCGACGACTCCAGCAGTACAGCCCAGTGGGCTTCAGAGTCAGGGACAGCCTCCAGCTCAGTTTCCTTCACCTCCTGTACAGGTGTCCCAGTGGTTAGCCTCACCTGGTGTAGCCCCGCAGTTCACTCCTTATCACACGGGTTTCTCACCAGAGCAGACTTCCTCACTATTCGTGCCTGAGTCGTCAGTCTCCAGGAGTCTTGGAGCATCATTCAGTGAGTTGACCGGCATGCCTACTCCGCCTCACATGCATGCTGCCGGTCCGTCTACAGCAGCTCCAGCTATCATGACTACTCAGAGGCTCCCCTCGTCTGTCGCTTCGTCAGATCCTACGACAGACATACTTGCAGCTTCACAGGCAGCACCAGCCCCAGCTCAGACCCAGACCGCTTCAGCGACACTTCCTGTTTCAGAGGGTCAGTCAGTTCAGAGCTCAGGGTCAGATGATGATGGCGCCCGGTTCCATCTTGCTCCACGTACTTCAGCGCCCGACTCGTCCGCTGCAGCCCCGCCGACCGACCCTTAGGTTTTGGTGTTTGACGCCAAAGGGGGAGAGGGTTTTGAGTATGTAGACTCAGGGGGAGAGGGTTTTGAGTATGTAGACTCAGGGGGAGCGAGCTTTAGGGGGAGCTAGTTATCTAGTATTAGCTTATTATATACATTTGGAGTTTTATTTGTGTGATACACTATTACTTATGCATTCGTGTGTTTACTTTCATGCATACTATTATATATATGTGATAGTGCTATCTACGTGATTGTGATATTTGACATGTGTGACTTCTACTTTGCTTTATCTATATGTCATATCACTTGTGTAATGCTCATTTGATTTTGCTTCCGCGTTTATACTTTGAAGCAAATGAGCTTTGTTATTTGTACTCATGCTTAATCCATATCCTTTGAGTACATTGTGTTGGCTTGGGTCATATAAGCTTGACTAACTCTTTTGTTCTTATTGACAAAAGCTTATATGAACCAAGCCCGTCAAAAACCTCACTCCATAACATACTCGAGGTGGTATTGTCATCAATCACCAAAAAGGGGGAGATTGAAAGCATCTAGGCCCCTAGTTGGATTTCGGTGATTAATGTCAATACAAGATTACTATGACTAACGTGTGTTTTGCAGAGGCAATTAAGTTAGGTCATGGTAATGGAGATCGATTGGGCAATTGAGGTTGTCATGCCCCTACGATGGAAATTGTTTCGGTTTTCAAAGGATGGACGACAAGGTTAAGGATAACTAGTTCTAAATGTCAATTGAAGTTGGAGAGACACTTAGAGTAGTTTAGGACTTTGTTTTTCCTTTGGCCGTACTATGAAGGGGGGTATGAACGGGTAGCTTGACCTAGTTAAGTCTAGTGAGTTAGGTGTGGTGCACACTTGTTTAAACTAGCTCTAGGTAGCTCCTATGAATGCCTAAGATCTTTTGGCGCAAACTTCATTCACATATGTTCGGAAGTTGGAAGTGAATGGAGGGTCAAACACCTTGACCGGACGCTGAGCTCGGCATGGCCCGGACGCTAGCCGCAGGTCCGGCCGATTCATTTGATCGAGGTGAACAAGTCGATGTGACCGGACGCTGGAAGGTCATGTGACCGGACGCCGAGGACCAGCGTCCGGTCGACTCCAGAAGGGTGCCAGACTTGGGAAAGAGTGACCGGACGCGTCCGGCGTCAGGGTTGACCGGACCTTGAGGGTTCAGCGTCCGGTCGACTCCAGTAAGGGTCCAGACTTGGGAAAGAGTGACCGGACGCGTCCGTCAGTGCTGACCGGACCACGAGGGTTCGGCGTCCGGCCGAGTCGAAGAAGGTTTCAGTAGAGGGTTTTATGCGACCGGACGCGTCCAAGTCCGACCGGACGGACCGCCAGCCGTCCGGTCGACTCTTTATCTTGGTTCGTGGGTTGAACTGACGGAGCGTCCGGTCATCACAATCGGAGCGTCTGGTCATCCGCAGAAGCTCATAACGGTTCGTTTTTTCAGGTGGCTTATAAATAGAAGCTCCACTCGTGAGTGGAGCATCTTTTGCTCATTCCAACAGCTGAGAAACACGTTTGTGAGTGCCAAGAAGAGCAAGGTCCTAGTGAGGTGTTTGTGATTTGAGAATCCAAGAGAGTAGCCTCACTAGCAAATCAAGAGTAGCAAAGTGTGCATCCATCTTCTCATTAGGCTTCGCGTGGTCAAGTGAGAGTTCGTGCTTGTTACTCTTGGTGATCGCCATCACCTAGACGGCTTGGTGGTGATTGGGAGTTTGGTGTTCACCGGCCGGAGCTTGTGGGTGACCCAACTCAAGTTGTGAGCTGGCTTTGGGTGATTCGCCGCACGGAGTGTCGAAGAATCAACTCAGAGAGCACTTGATCCTTGCGCGGATCAAGGGGAGCTACACCTTGCGCTGGTGCTCCAACGAGGACTAGTGGGGAGTGGCGACTCTCCGATACCTCGGCAAAACATCGCCGCGTTCCTTTCTCTCTCTATTTACTTTGAGCACTTACTTTGAGTATTTACTTTGAGCAATTCAATACTTGTTTTACATCCATAGAATTGCTTGCTAGAGTAAGTTTGGAACATTGGTTGCGAGGTTGTTGTGCATTAGTTTGATACAAACACTTTTCTAGGCACACGGGGTTAATTGGGCTATCCGTGGGATTTGATTATTGCAAGAAAATTTAGAATTAGCCCAATTCACCCCCCCTCTTGGGCATCTTGATCCTTTCAGGGTCTTTAGGGCAGTGTTTGTTGAGATCAGTGTAATCAACGTACATTCTCCATTCTTTATTCTTCTTTCGAACAAGAACAGGGTTCGCTAACCACTCAGGATGATACGCTTCTTTTATAAATTTGGTAGCTTGGAGCCATTTTATTTCTACACTAATAGCCTCCTTCTTGTTTGGCATGAATCGTTGGAGTTTCTGCTTGATCGGTTTGGCGGTCGGTGAGACATTCAAGGAGTGCTCAATCTTCTCCCGTGGTACCCCTAGCATGTCTGCAGGTTTCCAAGCAAACATGTCGGCATTGGCATGTAGGAAGGAGACGAGTGTGCTTTCCTATTTGGGGTCGAGGTGAGCCCCAATCTTCATAGTCTTGGAGGGGTCATCAAGGCCGAGGCCGACCTCCTTGGTTTCTTTGGACTTGGCGGAGGCACGCGGAGGCTCCAGCGCTGGGATCTCTAGGTCATCGGTGGGCATCGTCTTGGCATCAGTGACAACATTGGCCATCTAGATGGAGAGGTCGGTGGCTTCGGTGAGAGCGAGACTCTCTGTCTCGTAGGCGTAGGTGATGGAGAGGTTGGCCCGCAAGGCCAGGACTCCTGTAGGTGAAGGCATGTTTAGCACCAGATAGACATAGTGCGGTATGGCCATGAACTTGGCCAGAGCTGGCTGACCAAGTATGGCGTGGTAGGCGGTGTTGAAGTCGGTGACGTAGAAGTTGATGTGCTCAACGCGGTAGTTGCTAGCCGTGTTGAACTGCACTGGTAGGGTGATCTCTCCAAGCGGTTTGGATGCCATGCTAGATACCACACCCTAGAAGAAGGAGTCAGAGGGTGTGAGATCTCCTATCCCGAGGCCTAGCTCCTTTAGGGCTCCGGCAAAGAGGAGGTTCAGAGCGCTCCCGCCGTCGACTAGCACTTTTTTTAAAAGCACTTTCTGGACTGTTGCATCAAGGACGAGGGGGAAATGCCCTGTATAAGGGATGTCCACCCATTGGTCGGCCCTGCTGAAGGTGATGGGGACCTCGAACTAGGGGCGATAGCTGGGGTTGGCGATGGCGCCTTCCGCGTCGACGGCGAGCACCCAGCGGGCTATGAGCTTCCGATCTCTCCTACTCTCGACGGCGGTGAGGCCCCTGAAGATGGTGGCGACCACTTTGTCATGATCCTGGAAGCCGTTGTTGTTGCCCCCAGGTGGTCGGCGGCCTCCGGCTCTATCGTTATTGTCGTTGTCCGGCTTTTTAGCTTGGAACTCCTTAGCCAAGCCGAGGCAGTCCTTTATCTTATGCTTGGCATTTTTATGGAGAGGGCACGGGCCTTCAAGGATCTTCTTGTACTGCTCATCATATTTGCGCTTGGCGCGAGGTTCATCAAAGGCGGCGATGATGTTTTATGGTTGGCGGCGGCGATATTGACCGGATTTGGATCCTTCTGGCCGATCACGGCCACTGTCCCGATGGTGATTGCAATCATCATAGAGGCGGTCACTGTGGCATCGATCATCGGGTCGCTCATCGGTCGCTGTGGCATCGGTCATCGGGTCGCTCATCGCTGCGGTGAGTTGGGCGATGAGTGCCCGCGTCCTCGTTGAAGCGTACTTCGGCTTCTTTGGCGTCGGCGTACTGGTTGGCGATCGTAATCATCTCGCCAATCCCCATGGGCGGCTTGTGGTTGAACTTGGAGCAGATGTCACAGTGATGGAGTCCTCGGATGAAGGCGGTGATGACCTCTGCTTCTGTGATGTTGGGAATAGAATTCCTCATCTCAGAAAAGCGTCTGATGTAGATACGGAAGAGCTCGAATGGCTTCTGGTAGATGCGGTTCAGATCATGCTTGGTGCCTAGCCGAGTGCACATAGCCATGTAGTTGTCAGTGAAGACCTTCTTCAGCTCTTCCCAGGATCCGATGGAGTCCGGGGCGAGACTTGTGAACCAGTTCATCGCGGTTGGCGTACGCATGACAGGAAGATAGTTTGCCATGACACTGGTATCTCCCCCGGCGACGCGCACAGCAATAGCGTAAGCTTGTAGACACTGTGTGGGGTTCCTCCGTCTCTCGTAGGGCTCGACCCCAGTGATTTTGAAACCACGGGGCCACTGAAGTGTTCAGAGTGCCCTCATGAATGTTGGGGCCCCTTCGGGATTGTCGTTGTCATGATCTGTGACATTGCCGATGTTGAGTGGCTAGAGGGCTGAGTCTGGATTACCAAACTCTTGCTCGTATTCTTGACGGCGACGTACTTCTTCTTCATGGCAACTGAAATGGCACTCGTTGATATGTCGTCGCGCATCTCGGAGATTGTTGAGGTGTGCTCGGACGTCTTGTTTGACTTCCTGGTCGTATTGGTGAGGGTGTTCGAGGTGGTTACCCCTAGCTCCCCTGGAGGGGTTGTCCATCGTCGCGGTGCTAGTCGGCGAAAAGACTTTGGCTAGAGCGGCGATTAGATCTCGGCGTGGCTGATCGGCAAATCGAGCTTGTAGAGTAGGAAGGTCTTTGATCCTAGCGGATCTCGTTGACATAGCAGTGCACCGCTTTAAGCATGGTGGCGACCTTGGTGACCTCTAGTGTCTGCGGGAGCCGAGCGAGCTCGTTGGTGGTCACAGCCAAGTTGGCGCTTGGGGTCTTGTAAACGTCGTGGCCGTCAACACGGACAAATTCATCATCGAGGTTGCATTGGAGTTGGCGTGGCCTTCCTTCCGAGTTGAGCTGAGCTTCGGCTAGGACAAGGGCAGCCTCGTTTGCTCGGCGCTACGCACGGTTGACTTTCCTATTGACGTAGGCGACGCAGTCCTCCTTGGTCTCCCCTTCCCGCGGGGGGCTGTCGACGCTGACGTTGAAGATTGCGCCTCCACCGAAGGGGGAAAGGAGGTTGTTCGGCGATGGTTTTGGCGACAGTCTCCGTAGAGCCCTGGGACTCGAAGTCTGGATTCTCCTCCAGGATAGTTTGGAGGGACGCTTGGGGGCATCGACCGACGTGTAGCATGTTGATAGTCGGCGAGACCTAGTCGGCGATCTGGTCGGTGAGAGGATGGACATCTCCAACATGGTCGGTGAATTTGCCCCTTAGGGCATCTTGATAAGTGGCGGCGACGTTGGTGAACCCAAAGGGTAGGGCAGTAACCCTTGGAGTTTTCTCTGATAGATCTCAACCAGAGGGTGGTCGGCGCTGAACCAGAGTGGTCAGAGCCGATTCCGCGATGGAGAGACAATCGGCGAGCTTCTGGCCAACCTGATCGATGGATGTGATCAGATCATCATTGTTGATTTGCCTCCTCTGGTAGCGTGGAAGCAGGCTGCGAATTGTCGGCGAAGACGACCTCGGAGGCAGTTCCGAGATCGGATCTACAGTCGTAGGTGTTGGGGTTATCGGCGTAGTATTGATCTACACCGGCTCGATGAGCTCTCCGACTCTATCAGTGTTGATGATCCATGAGATCGATCCGACTGTGAAGATCTGGCCGAGCTGTGGAAGGGACGAAGAGCCTGCAAAACATACCATCTTGTTCAACATGGAAACAACACACACCCCTACCTGGCGCGCCAACTATCGATATAATATCGTGGGCAGTCCTCCGAGGGGTATCCCATGAAGGTAGATTGATCGGTAGAGATGCATGTAATCGAGAACAAGAAGGCAACAGAGACACACGAGTTAGACAGGTTCAGGCCGTCAGTATGACGTAATACCTTACTCATGTGGTCTGTTGGATTGTATTGGCTATCGTATGATATTGCGTGTGTTTGGAATGGATCTTTGCCCGCCTTATATAGTCCGGGGGGCAGGGTTACAAGTCGGTTAGATCTAGAAGACAACCAAAAAGTAATAACAGATTACAAGAATCATGGGATCATACGTATCCTAACAGATCTTGTAGTATCTTCAGGATATCTTTTCGGTGTCTTGCGGGATGCGCTGAGCAGCGCCGTGCCCCACAAGGCTTTATCTTGTGGGCTGGGCCTCCCTGGGGGCGCGGCCCATGTGGTCTGCCGTGGGAATCCGGGGTCGTACCCCCACACCGATCGATATAGTAAGTACGCAAAGTACGGTAATCAGAGAGTTGTGCAAGGTTCGCAGACGGACGAGGGTTCCGGAGGCACCTGTTCTTCCGTTACTGGCGCAATCAACTCGTCTCCACCATAAAAGAGAGAAACTCCCGTAATTATATGAATTAAGTGGCAAAACCTAGCCACGCCCGGCCGGCGCCGGCGGCGTGCGCGCGTGTGGCACTCCTGTGTCATTTTCTCAGCTTCTCAATTAAGATGGATAATTTCCAACCAAATAAGATGAGTTAACGTTAAGTCAAAATCTCGTACGGTATTAAATCATATAGCGCTT
The DNA here is from genome assembly GCA_904845875.1 of Miscanthus lutarioriparius. Classification (NCBI taxonomy): domain Eukaryota; kingdom Viridiplantae; phylum Streptophyta; class Magnoliopsida; order Poales; family Poaceae; genus Miscanthus; species Miscanthus lutarioriparius. The sequence continues at coordinate 52,034 of CAJGYO010000538.1, forward strand.
AATGTTACGGACCATAAAGTTTTATTTGATTTGTTAAATATTATAAGCCCATAATATATCCAACTGTCTGTGCGGGGGAAAGGGTGAGGTCGTGCCATGGGTGCGCGAAGAAGGAGCGCACAGTCTCTGGGTACCTGGCGCACACCTCGTGCAGGTCGAACTCGCAGAGGCAGTGGTGGCAGCTGTAGCCGTTGCCGTTGAGCTTCTCCCCGCACAGGGCGCACTGGCGTGGCAGGTGGTACTCCCTCAGCTTCAGCTCGTGCTTGGGATGCGAGAAGTGGGCTGCCGGCATGGACATGGCGTGGAGGAGTATGCGGAGTGTTGCTCGCTCGCTTTGATAGATAGAAAGGCTGCTCAATGGACGATGCTCGTACTTGGCTAGTTCGGAGTGTACTATTGTCTTCTTATATAGGCAAGTGAGCTGCGAAGACTTGTCAAAATTGTTGTCGTAAAAAGACTAATAAACGGAATGTCATGCTAGCCTGCGTAAAAAACCGCGTTGGTGCGAGCCAGTTGTGCATACTAGTAAAAATGTTATTACTAATATTAGGAAATCCATGTTTAATAGTACCCCTTTAGTTATCAAAATTATTTATTTTTACAGTCTCTCTTTATTTATTTTATTACAACACAATATTCATATAGATACTCGGTAGTCTCTATCCAGTATCCACTTGACAAACTTGCTAATTTGCCTATATGTTTTGTCCATCCGTATCCATAATTTTTCCCTCAATGAGGCACTGCATGAGTCTTTAACATATTAATTGAAACATTAGCTTAAATTACCCTGGATCTTGTTGCAGCACATGTCTTATGACATCATGAGCCTAGACTTTGTCTTTCAATTTTTGACGTCTTTCAAAAAAAATTATACAAATTTATCCGGAATGAATTTTTTTAATTTGTTCGGAACAAACTTCTCAACCTAATTTTTTTCATAGTACATAGAAGAAAAATAGATAATTTATTACTCCCTCGGACTCCTAAATAAACAAATTCCTAAAGTTGTCTATAGTAAGAAAAATTAAACATAACTAGATATATAGAAATGAGTGTGAAGAGAATTAGACACCAAACTAGTATCATCAGATACATCATAAATTATATTCATCTGATGTCATAAATATATGTCATTGGTCAAACATAAAAAATAATAATTTAAGACAATTCTAGAAATTAATTTTTCTAGGGACAGAGATGGTATAAAAAATTTCATAAAAAATAAAAAAGAGTGAGAAAACAGAATAAACCTGTCGGAGGCCATCCAATAATTTGGTCTGGGACGTGGGGCGGGAAGACTGTCAGGTTCTCGTCAACACGTGGAAAATACACGCGTATGGCGACGTATGTACATGCCCAAGGAGACAATTGCAAGTCTTTGCCACAGTAACAAAATCCTTGCGTGTAGTACTATTCAATTCAATGGGTGGATTCCTGGAATTAGTACTGGAATACCGTGGTCGGCAATGCAATGAGGTGTTAGGAAGACGCGCAGAGCTAACGACGAGACGTTGGAGACCAGCTCTCCAAGCGTCTTGTCCGACTTCAACTAGCTCATCTCGGGTGTCCGTAGAAGATTCACATTCACTCAATCAATCGTGTGCCAAAGCGAAAGAAGGCCACACATATGTATGTATACACGTTGCCATTCGGTCAACGACTCATTTTTTTGGTTTATTTATACACGTGAAATAATAGAAGAGTAAGAAGTCATTACTGGACTCGCATGCTTTGCCGAGGGCCCAGAAATCCTCGGCAAAGGCTTTGCCGAGGGAATTTTTAGACAGCGAAGGGGTCTTTGCCAAGGGTCCTTTATCGGGCACTCGGCAAAGCCTTTGCCGAGGGCCAGGACGGCACTCGGCAAAGAAAAGAAGCCGTCACGCGCCGGCGCCGTTGGCGGTTTTTTGCCGAGGGCCGACCCTCGGCAAAGAAATAGTTTTATTTTTTGAATTTTTGTTGTCGAGGGCCGGCCCTCGGCAAAGAAATTTTTTTTTTAATCTTTGCCGAGGGCCTCCTCCCTGGCTCTCGGCAAAGAAATTTTCAGGATTTTTTCAAAAAAACCTTTGCCGAGGGTTATTGCAAGGGCCCTCAGCAAGGAAATAGTTTTTTTTGAATTTTTTTTTAAAAACCTTTGCCGAGGGCCTGCTCCCTGGCCCTCGGCAAAGAAATTTTCAGGATTTTTTTAAAAAAATATTTGCCGAGGGCTATTGCTAGGGCCCTCAGCAAAGGACCCTTCTTTGTCGAGGGCCTTGGTCATTGCCCTCGGCAAAGAGACAGAATTTTTTTTTTGTTTTTTGCATTCCATCGACACAAGCATTTCATATATATACATATATATATATCACACAGAACCCATTTTCTCACAATATATCACAACCATAATTGTGAACCACAAATCACAATATATTACAACGACAAGTCACATGTTCATCATCATTCACATGTTTATTACGACAAGTTAATGAAATCCAAGCACAAGTCACAACCATAAATCACAAATCACGCTAAAGTCCAACCACATCACCTAGCACGAGTCCTCATCAAGCTAGCCTATGAGACGATGGTGAAGGAAAAGCAGGATCACCCGGTGACGCACTAGCGGGTTGATTGGAACCCGCGGACGGAAGCTGCACAAAGGAGCAGAGATTGCATGTGTGAGTAATCCGGGAAAACAGTTTTGGAACTTAGAGATTGCATCTAGTAATCTAAGAATACAAAAAGATTAGATTCAATTGAAAATTTCGGCAGCACCTCCCCTGCACGGGGAGGTTTCCAAAACCTGCAAAAAACGACGGCACGAACGCCGACATCCACAACGACACGAACACCGACATCCACAACGGCACGAACGCCGACATCCACAACGGCACGAAGGCCGACATACATGCAAAGCACAAGCGAAAAGTGAACTTTTATACTTACAGGAGTAGCTGCAGGAGTAGGAGGTGGAGGAGCTGAAAACTGCACAGGTACACCCGATGCTTGCCCAAGACTTTGCATGATCACCATCATCTCCGCCATCTGCTTCTGCGCGGCCTCGAACGCGACCTTCTAGGCCTGCAGCTGTGCGGTCAGCTCCGCGTTCTGCTCTTGACTTTGCCTTCTTGTTTCTTGCAGCTCGGCCTGCAATATTTCACTCCAATGTATCAGTAATGCAAATCTAATTTAGGTGTGTAAATATCTACGTATGACGAGTAAAGCAGGAATTACCTGGAGTGCTTGGACCTGCTGCAGTGCTGGAGAAGGCCGTGGACGTATGGGCTAGCTGGAGCTCGTGCTCCGTGCTCGGATAGCGTCGAGGGAGGGAACAGTGGTGGAGTCGATGGCGCCGTCTGCAATCCACAGCCGTTCGTGCTTCTTGCCTCCTCCGAGCCTCATGATCGCATCTGCATCAATGGGCCCAGTGCGCATATTATAATCTTCCCCATAGATCTCCCTTACCGTTGACGTGTACTCTTGGACTTTAGTGTACACGTTCGGGTCGGAGTACGCCTGGGGCGGGGCAGCCGGGTCGAAGGAGACAGAGGACGACGCCCTGCCCAAGTGGGACATAGCCCATGCAGAGAACTCCGAGACCTCCTCGCCCGGATGCGCAGCCTCCTGCGAGAAAGATGGGAAGATGGTGAGAAATCAAGCATAATTGAGCATCAAAATAAATGAAAGAAATCACTTACGTATGCTTGTTTGTATCCGGGGAGGCTACAACTGCCTTGATGGTGAGTTGGACCTTGCCTCATCAGACGCTGTTCCCGCTGCCTCTCGTGCGTGTCAACAAAGTCCTGTGGTAACCACTTGTCCACGATCATGGCCCAGCACTCGGGATACGATCGGCACCACCAGGGAATCACCTACAAGTCATCGAGTATTTGACATATCAGAAGATGAAATTGAACCTACTTAATATCAAAATGAATCATTATGAATGTTATTCGCCTACCTCAAGGTACTGGTCTCGGGTCAGCGTAATCCGTCTTGCTTGAGGCTTGGGAAGGGACTGCCTAAGTACCGACCTGTAGTAGTCTATGTGGGCCTGGACGCGCCCATGGTGGTGCATCTCGGTGACGTACTTCCTACAAGCTGCGGCAGCCGCCCGATCCGCCTGGGCCTCAAGTCCTTCTTCGGCCTTGAAATATTCCTGCATACAAAACCGATGTATCCATTCATTATTTCAATAAAAGATTTAACCAATGAATGCGATGTATTAAGCAATGTTGTGCGAGAGAGACTTACCCAAAACTCCGCCAATACTTGCTCCTGTTTGTTGCGGTAAGTGTCATCCGTGACCAGCGCGTACCTGTCCCAGTTGGAGGCCGGCTCCCGCACCACCGGCTCTTCGGACAGTTGCACAATGCCGGGGTACCATTTCCTGCACAAAACACCAAGGATGCTCACGGGGGTGCGTGCTGGAGTACCCGACAAAACCAACAAGGCCCTGCACAAGTGATTAAGAAAATTTATCAGTTTCTCTCAAGATTTCCAACATATCTTATGAAGTAGTTGTGATAACATCCATAGTTACTTACCTCTTTGCCATAGGCCGAATCACTGAGCGGTTGTGAGGAAGCGAAACCGGAGGGAGGCTCGCGGGACCTCGCTCGTAGAGAGTCCGGGTAGCGGTACCCTCTCCCTCGCCCTCGAGCGCCTCGCCTCCCTCACCCTCGAGCACCTCGTCTCCCTCGCCCGTCTGCTGACCCCTCTCATCCTTCGACAAGGACAAGGCCGTGGCCATCACGTGCTCCTCCTCCAGCACCTCGTCACGTGTCGAGGGAGGAGACCGCTGCCTCCTGCGGCGGCTGCCCCTAGTCCTCTCGTCACCTCCTGTGGACGCTACCCCGGACGACGACCCCTCACCTCAAAGGAGAGGGCGGTCTCTCTCGTAAACCGAGGGTGTGTCACGGCGTGGACGTCTGCTCGCCATCTTTGTCCAATCACCTGCAATCACAAAGAATGAACAAGACTAATTAGTACATATATTAGAAATAGATTCAAAATATATAAACAAAACACAAATTAAAAAACCATAGTATTACATGTATTAGGAATAATCTTCATGATTAGGATCATAGGTCTCATCATCACTGTCAAAATTGTCCAAATGGGCAACACTATCCGAAGGTTCTATGTTGTAATCGTCGTCATTGCCTAGAAGTAATCGCTCAAGCATTGCTATGTCCTTGGCATTTACCACCACATCTCCATCGACCTCGTCATCAATCGTTTCGTTGTCTACTTCCATTTCAATTGCTTCGGGTAAGACTATCTCAAACGTGCCTAGTAGCCCATCTTCTTGATAGAACTGTCCATCATATGTGTTTGTGTTGAAGTTGTAATCATCATCATTTGGGGCAGGTAGTTTACCATGTGGAGATACCTGGTGCACAATAGCCCAACCCTTAATATTCTCTTTGTCTTGGTTGGCGTATCGAGTATAATACACCTGCACGCCCTGTTGAGCCACAATGTAGACATCTTTTCTAGGATAGATGGAATCTTCTCGAATCTCCACTAGCCCAAGATGAGGGGTTCGTCTCGTTGATCGAGGATTAAACCAGTGGCATTTGAACATGACAGGTTTAAGAGGTTCATCTCCATGAAATGAGAGTTCATAGATTTCCTCAACTCTACCATGATAGTCGAGGCCATCAGTGCCGGGCGTACAAACTCCGCTATTTGTGGTTTTTCGTTTGGGCCGAATCTGCTCGTAACTTGTTGTGTGGAAGCGATATCCGTTCACGTCATAGCCGGTAAATAACTTCACCCTAACATCACAGTCGTTTGCAACCTATTTCAACTCGTCGCTCATGGACGAATCGGTCTGGGCCTGCAAGGTGAATCATGATAGATCGTTATATTAATCAAACGTACGATCACCTTGGACGATCGAACGTACGAGCTAAATTGGACATTACCTTTTGTTTGAACCAAGAAATGAAATCAGGCCACCCCGCTCCCGCACTCCATGAAACAAGGGTGTCTTGTTCATGCGAGGTAGGATCCCTTGATTGATGCCAGAATTCACGAACAAATTCCCTGTCCGAACGAGAATCAATGGGGTTGGATGCAGAATAGTGATGGCATATTGAAATAAGTTCGTTGAGAACTTACTTGATGAACGGCTGCACCTCGGTAAGGTTATTCAACACATATAGCATGATACTGCGCCACTCTTCATTTCCCAATAGCTTTGGGGTTGATCCACTTGCGCTGCCGAGTTGGCCTTGGAAAAGGCTCAGGGTCGATTCATTTTCGCCAGTATTGTAACGAGGGGGTGGATTATGATTGCTAGGAAGGTTCGGCTTGTAGTATAGCGTTGTGAAGTTTGCCACCTCCTCCCGAAGGCATGCCTCTGCAATGGAAGCCTCAATTCTGGCTTTATTTGTACATTTTTTGCGAAGAGTCTTTAGACATCTCTCGATTGGATAGCACCAACAGGCCTGCACGGGCCCCCCCCAAACGTGCCTCGGACAGGAGGTGCATAATCAGATGTTGCATCGGCAAGAAGAAGCTGGGTGGAAAGATCTTCTCCAGCTTACAGAGCAACACAGGTGCCGCTTTTTCCAAGTCCTGAGCGACGGTCCAAGATATCTCCTTGGCACAAAGCTTGCGGAAGAAAAAGCTCAACTCTGCCAGCACTTGCCAGACATGCTCAGGGACATAGCCTCGGACCATTGCCAGAAGAAGCCGCTCAATCCATATGTGGTAGTCATGACTCTTCATCCCGTTGACTCGCAGAGTGCCTAAGTTCACTCCCCTGCTAAGATTTGCTGCATATCCATCTAGAAACATTAACATCTGCATCCATTTTAGTACCTCCCTCCTTTGATCGATTTGCAAGACGAAATTGACCTTAGGCCTTTTCCAGTTCTTATTTCGGCCACTAGGAGGCTGCATTGCTTGATTTGGTCTATCGCACAACGTCGCTAGGTCCACTCTAGCCTTAATGTTGTCCTTAGACTTGTCAGTGTCCATGAGAGTTCCCCAAAGTGCCTCGGCGATATTCTTTTCAGTGTGCATTACATCAATGTTATGTGGCAGAAGAAGGTCATCGAAATAGGGGAGCCTCGTCAAGCCGGATTTATGAGTCCACATATGTTCCTCACCATATCCCACAAAACCACCTTCTTCATTGGGCACAAGAGCATCTATCTGAACACGAACCTCGGCACCAGTCCTCAAGTGCGGTTTAGGGTCTGTCACTTTGACACCTTTCGTAAAGCTCTTGATGTCTTCTCTAAATTCATGGTTTAGAGGGAGGAAGCGACGATTTCGGGTCGAACGATGAATACTTGCCACCCTTCTTCAACCAAATGAACCTCACGGCTTCCTTGCATCTTTGGGCATGGGAACTTCCCGTGAACACACCAGGCGGCGAATAACCCATACGCCAGGAAGTCATGCAGGGAGTAGTGGTACCAAACGTGCATTTTGAAGCTTGTCTTTGTAGCTCGATCGTATGTCCATACCCCCTTCTCCCAAGCGTGGATCAATTCATCAATCACAGGCTCCATGAACACACCCATATTACTCCCCGGGTGTCCAGGAATTATCAACGACAAGAATACGTTATGCCGTTGAAAGGAGATGCCGGGAGGGAGATTGAGGGGAATAACAAAAATGGGCCAGCATGTGTATGGAGCAGCCATCATTCCATAAGGATTGAACCCATCTGTTGCCAGCGCGACACATACATTACGGGCCTTAGCTGCTTTGTCACAATGTTTGTCATTGAAATACGTCCATGCTTCAGCATCAGACGGATGTACCATCTTCCCAGGATTGTACCGTTTGCCATCTTTGTGCCATGTCATCTGTTTCGCGGATTCCTCAGTCATGAATAGCCGTTGGATCCTTGGTAGGAAAGGAAGGTGACGTAGCACTCTCGCAGGGATCGAAAGCTGCTTCTTCTGACCATCACCAGAGTCTACCTCCTGTGTACGGAGGATTTACACTTCGGACAATAATTTGCATCCTTGTGTTCTTTCCTAAATAGGGACGCACCCTTCGGACAAATATGTATCTTGTCATACGGCATCCTAAGCATACTGAAGGAGTTTCTACGCCTCGCATACAAGTTAAATCGGCAAAGTGTGCTTCTCCGGTAGCATGGTGCCAAACACGGCCAACATCTTATCGAAGCCTTCTCGACTCAGGTTTAACTCGGCCTTCAACCCCATTACGCGTCCAATCGCATCTAGCCGAGAAATCATTATACGCTTTCGTGAAGGGGTTTCGTGTCGAGTCCAACATTTTGTAGAAGTCCTTGCGGATTCCTCCATCTCCTCCTTCACGCGTCGTTCAGTGAAGTGAGCTTTGTGGGCGTCATCTAGCATGTCCGCTACCCGGCATCATCATCAAAAGCCTCGAGGTGTGGTCTCACCACCTCCGCTCTTATCTGATCCGCTTCACCATTGTAGATCCCACTGCTGGTAGCCAGCGTATAACCATTGAACACAAGATGTCTACCCATGGTCTTCTCGTCTACTTTTCTCCTGTTGTCACATTTGCTGTGGGGACACCAAACTAGAGAATATCCTCCCGCTCCTGGGCCAAATGCATGTTTCAAGAAACCATCATCGTCCCTTCACCCATTCATAGTCGTAGTCACCCCGCTTCTCCAGCCCGTGTACATCCACTGACGGTCCTCCATCCTTTAACATTTACAGCATAGAGTATTGTGACCATCAATTGCATCTACGCGGTGTTCCTACTGTCTAATAGGTGAGGATAGGTCCTAATCCCACCCGCGGATGCGTAGATGAGGTTAGTTTCCATGCTCCGCTCCTCTCCGAGACAGAATTTTGGCAGCACCTCCCCGCTGTTCTCCCGATACACATCCTACAAGGGAGAGTGTGTATCCGGAGAACAACAGGGAGGTGTTGCCAAAACTCCTTCTCGGACTGGAGTGGACCATGGAAACTAACCCATCTACGCATCCACGGGCTGTCCAAAAAACGTGGACAATCCGAAACAGATACGGTCGCAGATACGCAAAGATCCGCATACCTATGACCGTATCTCTTTTGGACGGGAGACGCCTAACTGGGTTACGCGCGGGCTACGATAGACATGCACAAAAAGAGGTTATTTATACCTAGGGTGTCGGTGAAGTAAGGCTAGCGGGGCAGTGGCGAATCGACGCAGTGGCGAGGCGACGTAGTGCAGGCAGAACCGCGACGTCGACGAAGACGATCGGGGTCCTCCGGGTCCCCTCCGACGTACTCTTCTCCTGCATAAAAAGACAATAGGTTATTTTTTATTCAAAATTTCGGCAGCACCTCCCCTGCACGGGGAGGTTTCCAAAACCTGCAAAAAAACGACACGATGGCCGACATTCACAACGGCACGAAGGCCGACAACCACAACGGCACGAAGGCCCTCATATCAACTTACGGCACGAAGGCCCACACAACCACATACGGCACGAAGGCCGACAACGAGAGTTTTACCTAGGGTTACGGTGGAGTCGGGCGTCGCGGTGCGGGGGTCACTTTCTTCTCCGGCGAGGTCGAGCGGCGTTGGAGTACTCCTCTCCCCCTCTTCCCTTACTTCTCTCCTTTTCCCCTTCTTCTCCTTCTCTTCCCCTTCCTCCTTCTCCTCTTCTTCTCCTTTTCTTCCCCTTCCTCCTTCTCCTCTTCTCCTTCTCTTCTTCCTCCAACTTCACCCTCTACCTCCTCCTCCAACAAAGAACCGGCATGACGGGCGGCCTGGGGGCTGGGGTCGGGGCGGGAAGGCCGGCGAGGGGGAGCAGCCGGAGGGCCGGCCGGGGCGGTCGACCTCCCCTTGCTCGATGGAGACGGGGAACGGAGGCGGGGCGCGACCTCGGCCGCCACTGGGCGTGGTGGGGTGGCGGGCGTCTTTGGTGGGCGCCAAGGGGGCCTGGGCGGCCGAAAGCAGGCGATGGGGGTGGCAGGTGGGTGGCTGGGCGGTGTGTGCATGGTGCGGTGGTGGTGTGGGCCAGGGTGCAGGTGTGCTGCGGCAGGGTGAAGCTGCTGCCGGGCTCGAGGCGGCGGCACGCACGCATGAGCTGGCTAGCTGGCGGTGGTGGAGGGCTGGGCGGCCGGTGTGCGAAGGTGGGGGGTGGCAAGGGCGGCTCAGGCAGCCGGCGTCTTGAAGAGCGAAGAATGCTGGCGGAATGCTGGGTGGCGTGGCACGCTCTGGCGGTGGGCAAGGGTGGGTGGTGTGGTGGATGGGGGGGCCGTGAGGGGCGTGGGGAGGGAGATGGTCGGGCGGGATTTTTTTTCACAAGATTCCGATCGGGAATTTGGGCTGCGGCCAGATTTAGGTTTTGGTCCTTTGCCGAGGGCCCAGATCCAGGGCCCTCGGCAAAGATTTTTTATTTTTTTTTAAATTCTTTGCCGAGGGCCATGGGCCAGGCCCTTGGCAAAGAGCCCTCGGCAATTTTTTTTTTGTTTTTTTAGCCTAGTTTTTTTTTGGTGCTACAATACATTGTTTTGAACTCAATTTTAAAATTTAGGCCAATTTTGATTTTGTTTTGTATATTTCCTTAATTTATTTTGATTCTTTGATTTTTTTTCGAATATGTCAAATTTGAACTGCAAGTGCATGGAATATTGCAATGTAATATTTCGAAAAATGTTATTCATGTTAATTGGTGCATGTTGAGTCCCTATCCACGAACTCGCATGTGGAGATGTCTGGGTTTTAGGCATCCGATGTCGCAACTCGCTCGAAACCTTCTCGATTTTTTACCACAGTCTACATATGCGATAACATGACATCTCGCCAAGTTTCGAGATTTTCGAACTTCGTATGGATTTTATATAATTTTAAAACACTTTTCCGGCAAGTCGGTCGTCATGTTACGCGAACAAGATGCGCGAAATTTGATGCGAGTTCGTGGATAGGGACTCAACATGCACCAATTAACATGAATAACATTTTTCGAAACACTACATTGCAATATTCCATGCACCTGCAGTTCAAATTTGACATATTCGAAAAAATCAAAGAATCGAAATAAATTAAGGAAATATACAAAACAAAATCAAAATTGGCCTAAATTTTAAAATTGAGTTCAAAACAATGTATTGTAGCACCACAAAAAAACTGGGCTAAAAAAACAAAAAAAAATTGCCGAAGGCCTGGCCCGTGGCCCTCGACAAAGAATTTTTTTAAAAAACAATAAAAATCTTTGCCGAGGGCCTATCCTGGCCCTCGGCAAAGGGCTTCTTTGCCGAGGGCCTAGCCTCGGGCCCTCGGCAAAGGCAATTTATAAAAAAAAATTTGGCCAAAAAACTCGTTTTAAAAAAATCTTTGCCGAGGGCCTGGTCTAGGGCCCTCGGCAAAGACTTAAAAAAATTGCCGAAAAAGCTGGTTTCTTAGAAAAAATAACCTTTGCCGAGGGCCTAACGGGTGGCTCTCGGCAAAGCTTGACGGGAAATGGCCGCCGTGACCCAACGGGCCTAATTTGCCGAGGGCATCTTTGCCGAGGGCCGCGGCCCTCGGCAAAGATTTGATTTGCCGTGGGCCTGTCTTTGCCGAGGGTCGTTCTTTGCCGAGGGCTCCTGTGGCTGGCCCTCGGCAAAGAGTGTCTTTACCGAGTGCCCGAGATTTGGCCCTCGGCAAAGCCTCAGGCCCTCGGCAAAGCACGCGTTTCCAGTAGTGAGTTCAATCTAATCCCTCCAATAGGTGAAATAACCAATGTGATTTTACATCTTTTCTATCAAAAAATATTTGATAAAGTGACAGAGGAGAAGTATCCTGGAATAACATATACCCGATGGGGTCATGAAGTAATTATAGCAATCAAGAAGAATGATTCATTTACATTCGAAGATGAGACTGTTATTAGTCTATTAGATGAAATCGATCTAGATGGGGATTTAGCTTGCTTATTATCTTCAGAAGACTATGGCTGCTTGCCGGCTTGTCACGGAGAAAAGGCGATATTACTACACAAAGATGGGTGTGCATCGGTCTGGAGATACAAGGATTTGTAATAAGATTTGTCCTCTCCAAGGTAGGTCCCCGTAGTACCTGTTTCCTTAGTGGAGAGCTCAACCATATAGCCGGCGGTATAAGCTAGATGGGATTTACCGCCGTTAGTTCCCATAAGATAGGGGTGGGTCTCTATATCCCCCACCATGAAGACACTTGGTGTAACCTGATTTTTATGGGGTTTCTTCCTTTTTTTTACGTAGGGAAGATAAGTCTTCTTAAGTTGCTATACTACAGGCTCCTGAATTTTCATTTTTTTCGGGCGATGAATCCGAGCCGTTGGATCAAGATCTGACGTCCACAGTTGACCCTGCACTGTTCATCTTCTTCCCCTCATCGTCTTGCACCCCGACTCCAGCCTCGTGCCCGCTCCCCCGCCGACGGCCCCTGCCCCCGCGGCGCCACCTTGTTCCCCTCCCCCGTGCCGCCGCCGCCACCATGGCCGGAGCTCCCCCACCCCGACCTGGCTGACCGCCTCTGCCGCCGCTAGCTCCCCTAAACTGTCCATCAACCATCCCCACTGCCTGGCCTACCTACCTCCCCCGTCCGACCATTCTATATCCCACCGGAGTTGGAGAAGAGATAGAGGAGAAGCTCGCCGGAGTTGTAAGAGAGAGAGAGAAGACACGTCGGAACCCTAACTTGCGACTTAGGAGGAGGAGGAAGAAGAGGGCCTACCTCGCCAGATCTGCCATGTCCACCGCCGGATCCGCTCGCCGGAGTGGGGGAGGAGCTCGGCGTGGGTGAGGGCGCGGCCGCGGCTGCGGGGAGGAGCTCGCCGTAGCGGGGCGCGAGCGTCGCAAGCGCGGGCTGAAACCGCATCGCCTGAAAGTCTCGGATGTTTCAGTCGTTTGAAGAATAGGAAATGTGGAAATAATAACCGCTAATACATGTGACCCTACTTAACGAGAAAATATTCGGCCAAGAAAGTCCGAAAGGTTAGCAACAAATCCTTGACGGCTAGGCGCTAGCTAGCTTGTGGGTTCTCACTTTTGTGCGTACAAGCCACCAATTCAACACATATAAATTACACACTACGCCTGCTAAAGAACAGCTCGTTGCACACATGGTTCAAATAATAACTCTACTGCCGGTCATATTTTGTATTAGGAAAAAAGACTAATTAACCTATTCCCTCCGCTTTGAAAAGTTGTCTAGATAACCCCTAATAATCTAATTAGTGTTTAGTTTACCCTTTTGGATCTTTCAGTTGATCTAATCTACTATCTAATAACATATATACATCTTTTTTATTTCTACATGTACAAGTTAAGTTTTAAGTTCAAAATGTGTATGTGGATTACGAATATTGTAACTTATGTTAGACAAAATGACCTCTTTTATAATCGTCGGAAAAGTACCATTGGTACTTTCCACGCAGGATGTGCAAATATTATGTAGTGTTAAGTCAAACTTTTTAAAATATTGTCTTTCCACGTAGAATACAAAAATACGAACTTTTTAAAACTTTTGCCTATATGTCTTTCCACGCAGAATACAAAAGTACGAACTTTTTAAAACTTTTGCCTATATGTGTGTTGCATGTAGTGTTAGGTCAAACTTAAGACAACTATTTGTAAAACCTTGTGAATCTCATCTGATTTGAAAATTGTGAATCTCATATCACAATTTGAAGATCACGATTTGAAAATTGTTTTGCAAATGGTGTTGCCAAGTCAACACCAAGGAAAATGAGTTTCATAAATAAATGTTTCTGAATAAATTAAAGGTTGAGTTCATTCAAGCCCGCTCGAATTCAACCTATAACCCTCACACACGGTTTCTAATTAATATATTTCTCATCTCATTCATAAAGCCTTGTGAATCTCATCTCATTCAAAAAACGAAACTCTAAATCTATTTCTCATCTCATTGAAAAAGGTTTACAATAAAACCTTGTGCATCTCATATATGAGTTGGATGCCTGTGTTTGAGTTGTTGGATTTTATTCGGTTTTGCTTGGAGTGTAACCTTCTTCTCTTTTCCATATAGCAAGAAATGGAAAACCCCCTTTGTCATTCTTGGGCTTAAAACCCCTCACCCAGGACCAACCTTCCTTTCCCTTCCTCCTTTACGCGCACGACCTAGCTTCCACATCCTCCTTCCCCAAGCCGCAGAAGCCCCGCGAGCCCGCACGCGCACTTCCTCCCTTCGTTCCCCCTCTTGGGCCCAATTCTCTCCACTCCCATCTGGACCGGAATAAAATTGAGTCTTTTACTTGTATGCCATTAAAAAAGATGGTCTAATCGTCTGTCCCTAAAAAGTTCGATTTATCGTCAGTGTCCAAGCTCGAAAAACTTTTCTCTCTTACGCCATTCTGTCTATTTGCAGCACTAACGGTGTGAAATGTGGGTGGCAAAGGACTTGAATGCCCCTGAAACTTTTGTTTCTCATGTGCCATTGCCTGCTGGGCGCGGCAACCTGATGGCTTTTGTTTAATTGTCCGCCCAGTTGCCCCCCTGATGGGAGCACCTGTGTTTTGATTCGGATTCCCGTGGGTTTGCCCGTTGCGCCACCCCCGGCCGACCTCTGTTTGCGTTTGCCTCTTGGCGCCGCGCGACGGTTGAGACTTGTGAGTTGGGACTGACTGGTCGGGACTCTTGCGCGGCTGAGGAGAGCAACGGCGTTTTGCCTACCACTCTGCCTCGCTGTCGAGCCATTGACACCCGCTTTCCGCTGCAGTCCTGTGCTGCGGCCGGTGCTTCGTGCCAGCCGGGCGGGACTTGCAATGTCCACATCCACCGCCACCCTGTTCCGGCGAAATTTGGTGCTGCTGGTAACCGACGGTTCGCCGCCGACAACGGCACTACCACATGCCAAGAGTTGGCTTTTGTCCATGCACAGCAAAAGCCGTTTCCGAGCGTGTACACACAGGAACAGCGTGGGAAAGGAACCCGCGCCGACATCGGCACGGCCCCGGCCCCCGGACCCAAACTCGTGTGTCGCGCGCAGCAGTGATATGCTGGGTCCTGTTCTGTAGATCAAAGACTCCCACGAGTATGTGTGTACTACGAGCTCTTGCCTGTGCTCCCCGTGAGCCTGGAGACGATGGACGCATTGCTGGCTCTGTTCTTGAGAAGTCGACGGATCGGGAGATGGTGAGTAAGGTGAAGGCAGGCGTGTTTGAGAGGTTACTGAGATGGTGACTGGTGAGGAGGTGAAGAAGGGTAGCGCCGAGGAGAAGCTCGGGAAAGTTGGATTGCTGTTTGGATTCGCCATTGAAGAAGGCTAAGCCAAAGGCAAAAATCTGCAAACAAGGTCTTGAAGAAGCAGCCTTCATCTGCTGTGAAGCGCTTGCGCAAGTTGCAGAGTTCCTCAGCATGAGTTTTTTGGTGTATTGATGCCGTGATGGTCATATCTTTGTATCTTTTTTGGTTTATTATCATTACTTAATTCTTATCCTTTTTGTAGGTTACTTTTATACTATGTTGACTTCGCTGTCAGTCCATATTTATGTATTGCTTAATGATTTGCGTTGTCTCTGTGCTTTTATGATAATCATGTGGTGATTGCAGCAGTAGTACTGTAGACTGTAGTAGCTTTTATGTTTTCGGGTGCATTTGAGGTTTCCTGATGGACCCCTTTCTTTCCTGAACTACCCATCTTGCAGCCACAATTGCAGGTTAGAATATTGTTTGTGATATGTTATGTCACTGTTGGTACTCTGTTTAAGTTGAACATCAATACAGGCATGCAGCCAGCCGCGAGCCATTGTGGTTTTTTCAGCACTGTTCGTTTGTCTTATAATCCGTATTTTTTAGATTGTTTTTTTTTCAGCCGGAACAATATTTTTCTCTCACAATAAATCAGCCGGAACAATGTTTTGGTTTGTTTTTTCAGCGAAGCGAACGAGGCTGTTCTAGATTTTGTGGTTATTTATGAAATTTGCTGAACTGTGGACAGACACTGATTTGTAAAATTTCTAATGCTGCTGATTATGTTTTTGAACGTCCAATTTGTGGTAAATTGAATTTGACTTCATCCTGTAATTCACAAACTTTCAGTAAGATGCAGGCCTTTTTACCTGTCCTGATCTATGCTTTGGAAATGTTTAGCAGACAAAAGTACTTACGGTAATTTATAAGTTCAATCAAACCTGTTATTTTGGTCTTCTCTTCTGAGCCCAGGATGCGCTAATATCCAAGCTGTTCAGTTTCAGCAAATAAGCTTTGCGTTACCATTGGTCCTGAATTTGTATCTGCTGTGCAATTTAACAATTGCATCATGTTGACAACTGTTGCTTTGTGCTAATTTACCTGTGATGTTGTTTGCCCATCACCATGGTCATGTGCTGCCTGTATCTAAATGTCAAGCCTGTGCTGTCAGAATTTTGTTCAGAATCCTCAACAGCTTGAGTAACTATGCTGTCAGGTTGCCGCCCAGCAGACAGTGGCACATGAGAAACAAAAGTTCCAGGGACATTCAAGTCCTTTGTCACCCACATTTCACACCGTTAGTGTTGCAAATAGACAGAATGACGTGAGAGAGAAAAGTTTTTCGAGCTTGGACACTGATGATAAATCGAACTTTTTAGGGACATAGACGATTAGATCATCTTTTTTAATGGGCATACCAGTAAAAGACTCAATAAAATTCTATGCGGCGGTGCGCCAGTCCGACTCCCGTGCGACACCGCTCACCCCGTATATGGCCGCATGACGCGTGTCGTCTGGTCCCACCACATGGATGTCGATGTTCTGGCTGCCTTTGTGGCTTTGAGGCTTTCCCTCCGTAACCGCCTGCACGCACCATGCGCACGAGACGCTCTTCCGTCCAGCTTCTCAGCTATGCATCGAGATTAGCGCAAAAAGATACGTGGACGGTTTGTAGATCGTGTTGCACAGGAGTCAAACTGCGGCACCGCCGCATAGAATTTTATTCCCATCTGGACCTCGCCTCGCCTCCACTGGCCCACCCCAAAGCCTAGCCGTTGTGCCCAAGCTATGAACCCTAGGGCGTGGGCGCCCCTGAGCTCGGGTCGCCTCCACCACCAGGGCTTCTGCCCGGACCTGCCGCCTGCTCTTGCGCGTTCTCGCAGCACCGTTGCAAGACGCCGCTAGCGTGTGCCAGCCCCACCTGAGCCCACGCAGCGCGCTACGCTGCACACCGCTCGCCCGCCCGAAGTTCCCCCTCCACACCCCGTCGCTAGCCCTCCGTCCCCCATCTCCGAGAGAGCAGCAGAGAACCTGTCGCGGGCCTAGCTCCTTGCACAGCTCCCTCACCCAACCACATGGAGGTGTGCCACCTCTTGGCTCTCCCCGCCGGCCTGGCCTTGCCGGAGCCGCCCCTTCTCCTGTGCACGTTCCTGTAGCCATGACTAGGAGACTGAGTAAGAACCGGAGAGGAAATAATTTTTTTTGTTTTTCGGTGGAAACGAGCTTGTTGGGGTTTTGATCCTTGAGTGCGCAGCGGCGGGGTGGGGTGGGAGCAAGGTTGAAGCTAGGTTGAGGGATGATACAAAGAACCACGACCTTTGGATTGAGTTGAAGCCCCTGAGAGAAGATTGTGAGCCTTTGATTTTAATGTTGTTGTATATTTCTGGGTACAAATTTTGTGGTTGAACTATCTCAGCGGATGACACAATTTAAGGTGTATCCAGCTTTGGTACACAGATTTTGGACTATCTCAGTTTTGTTTTGATAGTGTAACGGATATAGATGAATTTAGAAGTGCTGGCCAGCATCATGCGTTTAGGTGATTGAATGGTAGGATCATGGGAGTATCTCGTAGCATCTGGCGGAGATTTTTCTCGTTCGAGACCCACTTCCGTGGCAGCTGCACTGTTGCGATAAGCTTACCGATAGGTCGAGTATCGGGGGGCAATCTATCCACCGCTTGGAGTCTTCCAGCTAGCCTCCATTGCTCCGTCAACCATCACTGCACTTGCTTCTCACACGACACGATCTCCACTACTAGCAGCTCCTGCGAACCACCTCGTTGCCCGTGCGCCGCGCATGCAGCCTGCCTAGGCGTGCATGCTTGCACACGTCGACGACGCTTGGGTCGGCGCCATGTCATGGCAGCCCCGGCCGCCGTTCCGTCTCCCCATGCGCCCACCGCCCACCCGATCGGCGACCGAGCTGGCCGCCTCTCCGTCTTCCCTCGGCGCCCAGCTAGTACTAGTACTAGTACCAGGTGCAGTTGTACTGCCACTACCGCTAGCTAGTGGGAACTGGGAACACAAGAACGAGTGTGATCAGATCGGTGACCACTGACCAGAGCTATTAGCACTTTAGCAGAGCTCGCCGCAGCTTGCAGCTGGCCGCTGGTTGCCTGGGCGCCGCCGCATGCCATGGGGGTGCCTTCCTTCTACAAGTGTCTCGTGGGCAAGTACCCCAACATCGTCGTCCCCGCCAAGGAAGACGACGAAGCTGGCGCCGGCACGTCGTGGCCGCCGTCGCCGGGGGACGAACAAGCCCAAGCCGGCCGCCCCGCCCAATGGCGTCTACCACAACCTGTACCTCGACATGAACGGCATCATCCACCCCTGCTTCCACCCGGAGGACCAGGCATATATATGTCTGTAACGCACATGTTACACACACATCACATCATCCTCCGCCTGATGGATTGATCGAGTTCCTCAACTGAATCTCTTGACGATGGATCTGGTAATAAACGTGATGGATTCAATGCAATGCAGGTGTACCCGCCGACGACGTTCGACGAGTCGTTCGCGGCCATGTTCGAGTATATAGATCGCCTCTTCCGCATCGTCAGGCCTACTAAGCTGCTCTACTTGGCAGTAGTTACGAACATGTGCACTGTACACTACTAGTACACATGTTTCAACCGTATTTTTTTTTTCATTTTGTCTTTAGCGCCTTGTTTGAATTGCAGATGGTGTTGCTCCCCGGGCCAAAATGAACCAGCAGAGGTCCAGGCGATTCAAGGCCGCCAAGGACGCTAAAGATGCTGTAAATAAACAAACCCCTCGCTGTCCTCTGGATTTGCTTCCTGCTATGAATGATTTGAAGCAACCTGTACGTATGTTCCATGATATGATTAAATTTGCAGGAAGTGGAGGAGAAGATTCTGAGAGAGAAGTTCAGAGCTGAAGGGCTGGAGGTGCAACCGCCACAGACGCATGAGGTTTCCACTACTGGAAACCGGCACTTTGCGGAGTGCCTGCGGCACTCGGCAAAACCCGAAATATACTCGGCAAAGGCTTTGCCGAGTGCCGCACTCGGCAAAGGGCACTCGGCAAAAAATTAATCGGCAAAGAAGCCTTTGCCGAGTGCTTTTTGTCGGGCACTCGGCAAAGCCTTTGTCGAGTACTGAAAAAGCACTCGGCAAAGATTTACACTCGGCAAAATGAAAATGCGAAAAAACCCCAAAAATAATAGCAAAATTTTTTTTTTCAGGGGAGGCCGCCACCGGCCAGCGCCCGTCCGTCCAGCGCCACCGGCCATCGAAGTCGCTACATTTTTTGCGCAAAATTCATGGCTAACACGGCCAGTGGGATTCAAACTCACGACCTCTCCCTCGCGTGTCTGTTGCTCTACCACTGCACTACACTGTCACTTGTGTCTAGATTCCATTATCTATCCTCATATATTATACTAATCCGAGAGTAAATTGCTAGTTTGAGGCCCTAAACGAATTCAAATCAAAAAGTGGTCAACTACAAAGTTTCATAACTTTTCGAGATCTACAATTTTCATTTATGAAGTTTTTCCATCTGAGGTCGTTTGAAAAATTCAAATTTTAAATTTGAGAGATTCAAACGTAGTTTGCATGATAAGATGATTTCAAATCAAAAAGTTGTCAACTACATAGTTTCATAACTTTTGGAGATCTACAATTTTCAATTAGGAAGTTTTTCCATCCGAGGTCTTTTGAAAAATTCAAATTTTCAAATTTTCAAATTCAAACGTCATTTTTGCATTACAAAATGATTTCAAATAAAAATGTTGCCAACTACAAAATTTCAGAACTTCTCAAGATCTACAAAGTTTATTTTGGTCATTTGTTCATCTGACATAATGGTAGTAACATTATTCACAAATCTTATATATCTCTCTTCTACTTTCATGAAACTAATGAGAGATACGAGAGAGATGTAGATTTTATGAATAATGTTATTGTTGCTTTGTCAAATGAAGAAATAACCAAAATAAACTTTGTAAATCTTGAGAAGTTATACAACTTTGTAGTTGAAAAGTTTTTCATTTGAATTCATTTAGGGCCTCAAAAATTGTTTTGAAAAAATGGTATGCCGAGGGCCAAAAAAATGCACACGTCAAAATGCCTCTTTACCGAGTGCCAAAAAAGGCACTCGGCAAAGACGCATTTTGCTGAGTGCCAAAAAATGGCACTCGGCAAAATGCCTCTTTGCCGAGTGCCAAAAAAAAAGGCACTCGGCAAAAACGCATTTTACCGAGTGCCCAAAAATGGCACTCGGCAAAATACATCTTTGTCGAGTGCCGAAAAAAACACTCGGCAAAGCCATCTTTACCGAGTACCGAAAAAAACACTCGACAAAGCCGTCTTTGCCGAGTGCCGATAAAATACAATCGGCAAAGCTTCCGGCACTCGGCAAAGTGTCGGTTTCCAGTAGTGTTCAGATCCCATTGGCATCACGCCAGGGGCGGAGTTCATGGAGAAACTCTCCAAGGCCCTCGAGTACTACATTCGTTCCCGGTTGAATAGTGACCCCGGATGGAAAGGCATCAAGGTTTAGTGGACACTGAGGCTCTTCTCTCACTTTCCCATTTTTGCATTGCTGCAGTGAATATCTTATTCTTATGACAGCTTTTATTTAATATTAATATTGACAGTTTCAAGATATTAGTTTCATTGTGTAAAATGCGCCCCCTGTTTTGAAATAATGGTTACCATTTGACGTTACTATTCAAAACTTTTCAACTAATAGGCAAATGAAATGAAATTTTTAGCATTGTCAAAAAGTATTTAATTTTAAATTCAACTTGTGTATTTACAGTTAGGCAGGTGAAATATCAAAGTGAAGAGTGATAATTTTCTTTTAATCTGAGGCATTGCACTTTTTTTTTGAGTGGCTAGTTGATCACACATTTTGATCAAGATCCTGATTTTCGTCAACATGATCGTTACTTGAAAACCTTCATGATACTTGTGTTCTGAAGGTAATACTCTCTGATTCAAATGTAGCTGGAGAAGGTGAACACAAGATCATGTCTTTCATCCAGTGACAACAGAGCCTGGAGAACTATGATCCAAACACAAGGCACTGCTTGTATGGATATATTGGTACGATAGACTAACCAAATATTTGAATATTTTCTACATCACTGGTCTTCTAATTGTTCTCTTTATTGTGCCTCTTTTACACTCTGAATATCATTACAGGATGCGGACCTCATAATGCTCGCTTTGGCATCTCATGAACTTCACTTTTCAATTTTGCGTGAGGTCTGTCAATCCATCATCGGTGTCATCTCTGGCTTCATCATACTATGATAGTTTTTGGCAAATCACATTTATTTAATTGGATTTAGCAAGTAAAGGTGTATTGAAGTTAAATGTAGATGCAAAATTTTGTAAATATTGAGTTGAAAATACTCCTTTTGTAAACTTGAACAGGATGTGTTACCTCAGAATCAGCCAGAAAATTGCATCCCTCTATCCAAAGAACTGTTCAAGACTGAAGATTCCTCAAGTGTAGAGGATGGTTCCCCCGAGTAACAGAAACAACTCCTAGAGACAGGTCTCCCAAGAAACCTTAACAGGTTTGTTCCTCAGTCAAAGATGATAACAGGGTCTTTCCATTTTTTTTATAACACCGCTTTCTTGCAGTTTTTGAACATATGGGTTCTGAGGGAGTACCTGGAGCTTGATTTGAAGATACCGAACCTGGTTGTCAAAACGGATATCGAGAGGCTAATAGATGATTTCATATTTATCAGTTTCCTGACAGGAAATGACTTCATTCCACATATTCCTTCAGTTGAGATACATGAGGTGCACTTATGCCATCTGGTTCTAACAGCTTAATAGCAAACAATATTGTTATTGTCACATCCTTTCACATGTTTCCCACTGCAAAAAAGTGTTCTTTCCCTTAATTTATCTTGGATGTAGCAGGGTGCAATTGATCTGCTGTTGGAAGTGTACAAACAAGCATTTAACAAAATGGGGGGCTATATTGTAAGCACCGAGAAGGTACATGCAGAATCGAACTGTTCATTTCGTTGATTAGTTGTTGAGTTATATTTTGATGTATTTCTATTGCTACCAAAAACAGTTAAAAGACAAACATGCTGCATATCTTAAAGTTTCGAGGTTGGAAAAGTTTTTTCATGAACTGTCCTTGTGTGAAGAGAAATTTTTTCTTAAAAGATATGAACTGCGAGAGGTATGTTGTAAAACTTATAATCCTTGGGTCAAAGTGTACACTATTGCCAATTGGAACTTGTTGATTACATGCAGAAGTTACAGCGCAATTTAGTGCGCCGAGCTGCAGAAGAATGGAAAGAAAGAAACTATGACAATATGGTGAGGGCTATATACAGCTAAAAATTTTGTTCTGATTACTGTCAAATTCATTTTTTAATCTCAAGCTTTCTTTACTCAGGAAGAAAATCCTGATGGTCCAGACTTGAGTCTTTTTCAACAAACTGCAGTATTTCCACTTACAGCCAAGACGAGTCAGATGTATGGAAGAGCTTACCTATTTTTTATACTTTTATTGGATATCTGGAAATATCTTATCACTTCTCCTAAACTTGTTTTGCAAAATCCATATTATTCCTTAGGTAACTGCAAATACCTTGGAGCTGAGGCGAAACTTAAAGGATACTCTTCGTAACAAGCAAGACCTTATAAAAAGTGGAGCCTGTAAACATGATGCGGTTAGTAGCACCTATTTGAGTAAATATTTCGCATATGTTGCAGATAAGATTGGGATTTGCGGGGTGGAAATCTCGATTCTACAGGGAAAAGTTTGGTGTGGAAAAATCTAATGAAGTTGGGAAGCTGAAGAATGACATGGTTATGATTTTTCTGTTTCTGTGTGCAAATAAAATTTTAATACCTGTGGGCATTCTGAAGAGACATCATATGATGTTAACTTTTTTGTCACTGGCTTAATTTAGGTTCAAAAGTATCTGGAAGGACTTTGTCGGGTGCTGCAGTACTATTTTGCAGATGTGCCATCATGGAGCTGGTAGGATGTACATATTTATATATGATCTGAGCTTTTATTTGTCCATGTATCTTATACATTGTACTCGTATGCTTTCATCGTCTGAAATTTGAATGATGAATAGTTTAAAATTTTGATAATCTTGATAAATAGATCCACATACTAAGTGATATGTGACAGCTAATTCTTATGGATATATATGTACTAGCAAATGTTTTCTATAATGTTTATTTTGTTTTCTGCAGGTACTACCCCTTCTATTATGCTCCTTTTGCATCTGATTTTAAAGGACTATCTCACTTCAAGATATCTTTCACTGCTGATAAGCCACTAAGGCCATTCGATCAGCTCATGGCAGTTCTTCCAAAACAAAGGCACGTGAAATATTCTCTGTTTTATAATGCACATTCTTCATAGCAATCTTTTAGTTGAAGTTTTAAGTTTATTTTCTTTTGCAGCTCATGTGCACTACCAAAGTGTTACAGAGAACTGATGGAAAATGAAGAGTCTTCGATAAAAAAAATTCTACCCGTCAGGTATATTTGTCACTCTAGACTCATCATATAATCTGAATTCTGAATACCATATTACTGAACTAAATGGGGATTCATTTCTCTTACAGATCTACAGATTGATACCCATGGGAAACGTTTCTTGTGGCAAGTAAGTCATTATTCCATATATATGAATTCATAATTTAAGACTAGCTTACTCCTATTTTTATGCACATTGGCTGGGTTGTGTAGCTAAGAAAATCATCTTTCAGTTCCTACATTTAAGCCCCCAGTATTAGTAGTTGTGAAAGAAAAAAGAAAGCCTTCTTCACTCATGCTAGTTTTCTCCGAAATAAATTGTTTCAGGGTATTGCAATGTTGCCATTCATTGATGAAAGGCTGCTGATTTTGGCTACCAAGACGGTGGAGGACAAACTTGCAGTAAAAGAAATTGCCTACCTTCTATGCAAATTGTCTACCAGAGTATGTTGCACGTGAGTGTTTTACATTGTTTGTATTTTGTAGGTGCATGAGATAAATAGAAACACAGTTCGACGAGATAAGATCTTCCTGAGGAACTCAAATACTATGCCAAATGGTTCAGCTTTTGCGCAGACATCTGATTGTTTGGCAAAAAAGCTTCCGTTAGATCCATCTACCAGGTACAAGTCTGAACTGATACTGCGTTGATGCATTTCTTTTATTTTTGAGCAACTTAAAAGATTGTTGCTAAATCCTAAATTTCATTCGACATAGTGAACTTGGAGGGTGGTTGTCACCTGTTGACGACGATATTATAAGCTGTGGTTTCTTACGTTCACCGATACGAGATCTACAGGACATTAGGAATGACCAGACAATGTATGTTTTCTCTTGACCCTCTCATCACATTCATGCAGTACATTCCTAAGGGAAGAAGTCATCCTTTAATTTTCACTACATGTTCTTGTGTATGTTTCAGATCATTCTTGTTCTCCAACCCAGAACCAGTGCAAATCATTCCGAGGCTACTTGATAATGTCCAAAAACCTGAAAAGGTATATTCAGATGTCCCTTTAGCTGCACATACCTCCGATTCATCTTCATCTCTGAAAGAAACCATGTCTTCTGCAGACTGTAACTGAAACTGAGATTCCAAAGAGGCCGCTGTGGCACACCTATCCTGGTAGCCGACCACCGCCTGAAACCATCCCAACCGTGGCAGAGCCTCAGTCGATGATCAGCGGCTTTGGACGTGGGAGAGGGAGAGCCATCACTGCAGATTCAGCGCTGGGCGGTGGCCGTGGCTACGGGAGAAGTTTTTATGGGGCTGACGTGGCGCAAAGCCGAGGCTGCACATTCGGAAGCGCTTGTGCAGGAAGAGGGCAGTATGGCGGCGTGTTCCAGAGGCAGCAGACGGCTTGGCGCCCTGTTGGGAATTCAGGCGGCTGTGGTGGGAGTGAACAGCACCGTGGTTGGTAACAGAAGAGATGACAGGGATGAGATGAACTAGTTTTTGGTCTCGTGCCTCACCATTTTGTCTGAAACATCAGTAATGCTATGTTGACTTCTGAAATTATCTGTGTGATACCTCAAACTAGAGGTACTTTCTGTGTTGAGACAGAATGCCTTGTTGTGTTGCTAATCTTGGGTCTGGCAGCTTGTTCCATTTCGTCCCGCTTGTGTTACGTTCAAAAAAATTTCGTCCCGCTTGTATCTGACTTTTGTTAGGTAGCATCTCTTTTTTTTTACGTTTTTTGAATCATACAGTCTACAATATTACTCTTACTTTTTAGTTCATATCATAAACTAATGGTGGGGTACGACATACAAGGTTGAGTTAGGCCTGATCGCGGGGAGGTGCCGTGGAACACCACCTTCCAGAGCCGCACGTGTCGGAGCATGAACTTGTATGACCGCTCCATGTCGTTGAGCGGCCACCCGCCGTACTCTTTCCCCAAATCCGTCACGAACACCTGAGCCAAGCAATCCAACCAGCAAACTAATCTATCGACTTCATATTTCATCCATCCGTTATTTGTTATGGGAAAACCCCAAAATGTTCGCTGAAGAATTTGGAGCTCGATCTCGATTTCTTCTTCTCGAAGAAAGAATTCCGAGAGACCTATCTTTGTTCAAGCCTCCATAGCTGCCCAAGTTTCTCTCTAGGTGAGAGAGCGCCCCGCTCTGCCCGTCGGTGGCCACTACGGCGCTGACGTCCACCACCTCACGCCGGCGACCACTCCGGTCCCGTGGTCCAGTGGCAGGCCCAAAGGGTAGTCCAGGTAGGTCTAAGACTACCCTGAAATCAGGCCCAAAGTTTATTTAGTACTCAACATTTTCAATCTAGGTATCTCCCGTCTGCCTCCTGAGCCCCTGCGCGAGGCCGTGAGACATGCCCCGCCCCCGAGGCCGCGACACTTGCGAGTGCTGCCACCCCTGACTCCCCGAGCGCTGAGGCCGAGCCGCACGAGGCCCAAGCGTCAGCACCCCGCAAGGCGCCATCTCGCCTGGGCCTAGCGCTGGTCGCCGTCTCTCCGAGCCTGTGCGGCACCCCCGCTGCGGCACTGCGCGGCACCCCGTGTGGCTGAGGTGTCGAGCAGGGCAGCAAGCTACATGCCACCGGAGCCAGCCGCCGAGTGCGCCAGGCTGCTGCTCTGCAGCGCGCCAGCGCCAGCGCCCCTAGACGGTGAGTGTGCTTTTGAAGTTCTGAGCTCACCCAAATCTCATACCCTTGGGTTTGGACAGTGAGCACTGGAATGTAAATTTGGTTAGGGATTTGTTCTTGTGAATGAAATCAGAGCATAGAATTCATTGAATTAAATTTCTTATCATTTTTCAGAAGGCTTAGGGATTGTAGATCTATCATCTGTGAGCCTAGAATTAAATGGAAATTGTTGTAATTTTTCAGGAAGTTGAGGCATGAAGAAATCAAATATAGCATTTCTTTTTCAGAAGCATGAGGCAAAAAAATTGCAAGTTGTGCTCCACCAGTTCCAGCAGTTGATAAAGAGTTGTCTATTCCTGTTGTAGACGATCCTCTAATTGTGAGTGATGAAAGTGCGATCATAGTTGTGGATGAAGGGACAGAAACACCTAGAGTAACAGATACAGCCACAGATCCTACCGGAGATAATGGGTCAGATGAAGTTGAAGAAGAAGAGGAAGAAGAACCGGCTCCGGCTGCTGATGTTGATTCCCTTGAGCATGACCCGGGCCTAAGGAGTCCTATTTCAACCTTTGATGTGAATGAACAAGATTCTATCAGAAGAAAGTACATTTTAAAAGGCCCCTGTCATCTTTATGCCTATAATTATCCATCTAGAAAAATCTATGGTAAAGATCGCCGCTTTAGTTTTGTTTTGTTTCATAAGTACCATTGGATTGAATATAGCGTAGAGAAGGATGCAGCATATTGCTTCTATTGTTATTTGTTTGGTAAAGAAAGTGAAAAATTTATTACGGATGGTTGGCATAATTGGAATATGGGAACTATATCACTTGACAAATATGAGTCTTCAACTTTACACAAGTTTGCTCAAGAGAAATACAGCTTATTTGTGAAAAAGGGTATAAAAATTGATACTGTCATTGAGAACGTGTCAAAACAGAATCGAGTTGATTACAAGGCTAGGTTGACTTATTCACTCAGATGTTTGAGATTCCTTCTGCATCAAGGATTGACTTGTCGTGGGCATGATGAAACTGAGGAATCTAACAACAGAGGGAACTTCCTTGAACTCTTGAATTGGCTTGTAGGAAATAATGAAGAGGTGCACAAAGTGGTTCTAAAAAATGCCCCAGGTAATTGCATTTTGACCTCCCCTCGCATACTAAAGCAGATTATTAGATGTTTCTCTGAGGAAATCACTAGATACATACTTGAAGAACTTGGGGATGACTGCTATGCAATTCTAGCTGATGAATGTAGTGATATATCACTTAAAGAACAACTGGCTGTTTGTTTGCGTTATGTTGATAAATGTGGAGGTGTTTGTGAAAGGTTCCTTGGAGTAGTTCATGTTCCAGGCACCACTTCTTTGGAACTTAAAACAGCTATTCAATCTTTACTCACTAGTCATCACTTGAGTCTTAGTTCTTGTCGTGGGCAAGGATATGATGGGGCTAGTAACATGAAAGGAGAGGTTAAGGGGCTGCAAACACTGATAATGAAAGAGTCTCCTTCTGCTTATTATGTGCATTGTTTTGCACATCAACTCCAATTAGTGCTTGTTGCTGTTGCCATGGGAGATGTTGGGGCTAGTACTTTTTTTGCTCAAGTTTCACGCTTGCTGAATATTGTTGGAGTTTCTTGCAAACGCCATGACATGCTTCAAGATGTTAGAGCACGAAAATTGAAGAAAGCACTTGAATTGGGTGAAATAGAAAGTGAAAGTGGGTTAAATCAAGAGATGGGATTGGCTAGGCCTGGTGATACTAGGTGGGGATTCTCATTATAGAATTGTTTTGCATATCATTGACATGTATTCTACCATTCGGGAAGTACTCATAACCCTTGGAAAGGATCCCACACAAAAAGATGATTGGCCAAACATACATGCTATGGTTCTGACTTTAGGGTCATTTGAGTTTGTTTTCAATGCCCACTTGATGCTTGTGATTCTTGGGTACACAAATGAGTTGTCTCAATCTTTGCAAAAGAGAGACCAAGATATTGTTAATGCAATGACACTTTTTGGTGTGGCAAAGAGAAGGTTCCAACAATTGAGGTCTAATGGGTGGGAAGATTTCTTAGAAAAGGTTAAATCATTTTGCATCAAATATTCTATTGATGTTCCTGCAATGGATAGCAAATATGAGCCTCATGGAAGATCCCATCGCTTTTATCCTGTACAAACAATTGATGATCACTATAGAAGAGAAGTGTATATTGGTATTATTGATAGAATTCATCAAGAGCTTGAGAATCAGTTTGATGAGGTTGTATGGAGTTGCTTATTTGTATGTCAGCATTGAATCCCTCCAATTCATTTGTCTCATTTGATGCTCAGAAAATCCTTAAGCTTGCAACTTTTTATCCCAAAGATTTTCCAAGTTCTGCTTTGAGGACACTTGAAATTCAACTTGGCACATATATTGAAGATGTGAGAATGGATGATAGATTTGAAGGACTGAACAACCTCGGTGAGCTCTCTAACAAGCTTGTTGACACTAAGAAACATGAATTTTATGGTTTGGTGTACTTAGTCCTTAAATTGACATTGATCTTACTAGTGGCGACTGCAAGTGCTGAAAGAGTATTCTCTGCATTGTGTTTAGTGAAGAATAAGGTGAGAAATAGTATGAGTGATAGGTTATTGAATGATTGTTTGGTTACCTTTATTGAGCGTGATATATTCTCCGCTGTAAGCGACGATGGCATAGTTTATGCTTTCATGGCAATGAGAAATCGCAAAGCAAAAGCCTTGAACTAGAACTTGTATTGTAATCTCTTATTTATGTAAGACCTTATCTTATGTATAATCTATTTGTACAAGTTTCGGATCTATTTATATAAGTTTTGAATCTTTCAATTGTATTATCTCAATTTGGTTAATTTATAGCCATTTTATCGAACTTTTTCTTTGAATTTTGTCGTGTTGCACATGAAATTTTTTTACTAGGACTACCCTGGTTTCAAATCCTAAGTCTGCCACTGCCGGGGTCCACCAAACACATCGCCGTCGACCATCCCGGTCGCGCCGTCCACCGCTGCCATGGAGCACGGCTCCTGCTCCTATTGCTCCTGGGCTAACGAGGTGGAGGAGGAAGAGGCTGCTTGGGGCGGTGCTACATTCCTTGAGCTGCCCCGTCTTGCCGCGATGGCGCACGCCGAGCTGGTCCTGCGCTCGAGCTCGCTAGATCCGGGCGCGGTGCCCTACCTTGCCTCCCCTAGGGGGTCTGCTGGGAGGGTCCACTTATCCGACTCCGATGCCTCCCTCGACGACTCGGATGCGCCGCCCCTGTGCACAACGTCTCCGCAGGCGCCGCCGCCACCGTCGGGGTGGGTTCATGGCGGACGCGCGGAGGGCGAACGTGGCTGCCGTTCCTCCGCGCCTTTGGTCCATCGTCGTCCATCCGCCAAGGATGTCGATCGCGCCTGATGCGAAAGGCTTTCGGCCGGTGCAGAGCAGGAGGCGCTGGCTGCCCCGACGCATTTTGACTGCCCTGCTGCGGAGGGCCTAGGAGCCGCCTGCCTCGCCGGGGACGTGGGCGCGCATGCCTCTGTTGGAGCTCGTCGTCGTCCCATGGACCCCGGCGCTGCAGGCCACGGAGGACGCCTTGTCGCTGGCCTTGCTTGCATTAGTCATCGGCACAAGACCACTGGTCACACGCGCCATGGCACGGGAACACTTGGCTGGGTTCTTCGGCATCACGGATGATCGTGCCACGGTTTGCCGTACAAGGCCGGACGACTTCATTGTTGGTGTAAGCCTGCTTATGTGTCATGGTTGGTGACATGGAGAGCAGCGAAGGCGGAAGCCAGAACATTTGAATTTCAGGCAGTGCTGCGCGGGAGCAGTTGAAGCTGACGCTGGTGACTGCGCCCATGACCGCGACGCAGAGAAGCAGTTGCACTGACATCAACTTGTATCACGTTTTTACATTTCGTGTGTGTTTTTAGCCTTGATAAGCTATTGGTATAAATAGCTAGATGAAAGAGGTGTGGGTAGCGCCTCAGTTAGTGTGTAACTCCATTTGTATTCGAACTTGTGTGAAGTGAAAAGGGGCACTGTCAACCCTAGGGACAGTTGCCAGTTTGTCGAGTTCTTGTGCATTTCAGTGCGCGATCTTGATTCTTAGGCATAGCCACCATGGAATTTGCTTGTGATTGTCGATCTTTATCCTTCATTCATCATCTGCTTCACCCGTCAGGAGGATCTCGAGCTTGTGCTAAGCACCCCACATTTGGCTAGAGCTCCCTTCGCCCTACGCTGGCGGAGGTGGAGCCGACTAATCATGGGGTCGGCCGACGCATTTAGATTTAGGGTGCTCATTAGTCTTAAGGGTATTCCATCACATGCAATGTCCAAGGACACTGCCCAGACCATCCTCAGGTCCTCATGCACCAATGTTGACATTGCCAACCCGGAGGCGCTCGTAGACCCGAATGATGAATGCGAGCTCTTCATGATGGCTTGGTGTGCGCATCTGGGCAGATCGCTTGATGATACTGCACTGGTGAAGAAGATGTTTGACACTGTGCCAGAGTGCTACATCAACATCGTTGCCGAGATCGAGCAGTTCTACGATCTCAAGAAGCTCGCCTTCGTTGAAGCGGTTGGGCGACTAAAGGCTTTCGAAGAGCGTACCAAGCGGGGAGCAGGCAAGGCGCGATCAGACACCGGTCAGGTGTTGCTGGCACAGGCAGAGTGGGAGGCTCGGTAGAAGCGGGCAGTAGGAGATGGGTCAGGGAAGAGCCAATCTCATGATGGCGGTGGCCGTGGACGAGGTCGTGACCGTGGTGGTGGAAGCAGTGGCCGCAGCAGTCATGGTGATGGAGGCAGAGATGGCACGGGAAAGCGTGACAAAAGCCACATCAAGTGCTTTAAGTGTCACACCTATGGACACTATGCCAACAGGTGTCCAGGTGAGAAGAAGAAGGAAGAGGAGGCACACCATGTCAAGAAAGTGGAATATGAACCTATAGTGATGTTTGCTGAAATGGAGGAGCCAGGACAACTCAAGCACCTGTTGTCGGAAAATATTCAGGTTTAGGAGGGGCGATGTCTAAATGACGGTGAACGGTGTTTGAAGGAAGAGTTGTGTCTAAATGAGATCCATCTTTATTCAGAACTATATTTTCCTGGTAAAGCTCAGTCATGTGGTGATGTGTGGTACCTAGATAATGGTGCTAGTAACCATATGACAGGTGACCGTCAGAAGTTCAGGGACATTGACACCACCATTGGTGGCAAGGTACGTTTTGGTGATGGTTCTGCAGTTGAAATTCATGGTAGAGGTTCCATTTTATTTCAAGGCAAGTCTGGTGATCAGTGGTTACTGGTAGATGTCTATTTTATTCCAAAGCTTAAGAGTAATCTCATTAGTTTGGGTCAGTTGACTGAGATTGGATATAGAATAGAAATGGATGATGACTTGATTGAAGTAGTTGAGAAAAGTGCAATGAGAACCATAATGAGAGTGCAAAGGTCTAGGAATAGACTATACAAAATTGAGTTGAAAACTGTAGAACCAGTGTGCTTTCAAGCTAAAGTTGATGATTTGTCATGGTTGTGGCATAGTAGATTGGGTCATGTTAATTTCCAGTCTATCAGAATGTTGGCAGAGAAGGAGAAGGCTGGGGGGTTACCTTTGATTGAGCATCCAGATCAAGTTTGCCACTCTTGTTTAGCAGCTAAGCAAACTAGACAGTCATTTCCTAAATGCTCAATCTGGAGGGCAGATGAGCCCTTGCAGTTAATTCATGTTGATTTATGTGGTCCTATTACACCTAAAACTGTTGGGGGCAACAAGTACTTTATGTTGTTGGTTGATGATTGTACTAGATACATGACTGTTTCTATCTTGAAAACAAAAGATCAAGCATGTTCTGCACTTGTCAAATTTAAGGCAGAAGTAGAGAATGACTTGGGCCACAAGATAAAAATGGTGAGGTCTGATAGAGGTGGTGAATTTCTAGCAGAAACATTTAGGGAAGTGTGTGAGCTAGCTGGCATAAAAAGGCAGTTCACTGCTCCCTACTCACCACAACAGAATGGTGTTGTTGAGAGAAGGAACAGGACAGTCATAGAGATGGCTAGATCATTACTGAAATGCATGAAAGTACCAGGATGTTTTTGGGGAGAAGCTGTAAAATATTCTGTGCATTTATTAAATAGGTTGCCAACAAAAGTGATGGGGTACAGAACTCCATTTGAGGGGTGGTGTGGTAGGAAACCTCAGCTTGGGCATTTGAGAGTATTTAGGTGCAGAGCTAATGTGAGACCAGCAAGGCCACATTTGAAGAAATTAGATGACAGGAGTGTTGCTATGGTTTATTTTGGAGTGGAGGATGGAAGTAAGCACATAGGTTATATGATCCAAAATCCAAAAAAATTGTAGTAAGCAGAGATGTCATTTTTTAAGAAGCAGTAGCATAGGGTTGGGACACTGAATTTGGTGAAAATTCAGAGTTCAGAGAAGAAGTTGTGGGAGTAACAACTCAGACATATACTAGTGGTGTAGGAGGTGGCATTAACCAACAAGATCAACCAGTGGAAAATTTAGGGGGAGCTGGTGGAGCTAATGGAGATTTTGAAGCCACTGGAGAAGTGGATCAGTCAGCTCAGCAGGGAACTGATGCACAGTCAGGCACTATTGGTGGTTAGGCAATAGATGCAGAATCTGCTCCAGCTCAGAATGAGAACATGAATCATGAAGATGTGGACATGGGTGACTCTAGTGATTATGATGAGCCACCATTGAGATTCAGAAACCTCAATGAAGTCCATCAGGACAGTGTTGAGGTAGAGATGACTTATGATTCAGAAGTGGAAGCACTCTTGACTGTCATGGAAGAACCAAGTAACTATCAGGATGCAGCTGGTGATGGAAATTGGGTTGGTGCCATGGAAAGTGAAATCCAATCTATTACCAAGAACAAGACATGGGAATTGGTGAATTTACCAACAGGACAAAACCAATAGGCTTGAAGTGGGTTTTCAAATTGAAGAAAAATGCAGATGTTGAAGTGGTGAAACACAAGGCCAGGTTGGTTGCCAAGGGTTATGTGCAGAAACAAGGGATTGATTTTGAGGAGGTGTTTGCTCTAGTGGCAAGACTTGACACTGTGAGACTAATTCTAGCCTTGGCAGCAAATAGAGGCTGGGAGGTACATCACTTGGATGTGAAAACTACATTTCTCAATGGTGAACTTGCAGAAGATGTGTATGTTAGTCAGCCATAAGGGTTTGTGGAGAAAGGCAAGGAACATATGGTGTTGAAGCTTAGCAAAGCACTGTATGGTTTGAAGCCGGCTCCAAGAGCTTGGAATATTAAGCTTGATAGTAGCCTGAAGAAACTTGGTTTCAGAAGATGTGTGACAGAACCAACAGTGTATATCAGAGGGACAGGTCAGTCAGCTCTGATGGTTGGTGTTTATGTGGATGATTTGATAGTGACTGGTGGTCAGCCATGTGAAATTGTGAACTTCAAGAAGTAGATGACTTCAGTGTTTGATATGAGTGATTTGGGAAAACTGTCATTCTATCTGGGAATTGAAGTTGAGCAGAGAGAAGATTACATAACTATCAAACAAACTAGTTATGCCAAGAAAGTTTTGAGTCAGTTTGGGATGGCTGACTGTAATGCAACAAAGTGTCCAATGAATCCAGAATCTAAGCTTGATGCAGATAAGCAGGGGGAGAAGATTGATGCTACTCAGTATAGAAGAATCATTGGTTGCCTGAGATACTTGCTACATACCAGACCTGATCTATCTTTTTCAGTTGGTATGGCAAGTAGGTTCATGGAGAAGCCTACTGCAAAGCATCTAAATGCAGTGAAGCAAATTCTAAGATATTTGAAGGGCACATTGAATTATTGGTTGGTTTATACCCAAGAAGGCAAGCAGGAACTGTTAGTAGGCTTTACTGACAGTGATGTGGGTGGTGACGTTGTGGGAAGAAGAAGCACTGGTGGAATGGCTTTCTATATTAATGATAGCCTAGTGACTTGGAATTCTCACAAGGAAAAGACAGTAGCACTGTCATCATGTGAAGCTGAGTTTATGGCAGCAACAGCAGCAGCTAAGCAAGCTTTGTGGCTCAGAAACTTGATAAGTGAGCTCACTGGTACTCAGTTGAAGGCAGTGACACTGTTTGTGGACAATAACTCTGCCATTGCTCTAATGAAAAATCCTGTGTTTCATGGAAGAAGTAAGCACATTGATATGAAATATCATTTCATACGTGAGTGTATTGAGCGTGGACAGATTATTGTGAAGAGAGTTGGCACTGGATCGGAAGGTCGATGCTCGACAAAGCCACTTGCAAAGCAGTGGAGCTTGGTGTGATGATACACTGTTGGGTGTTCGAGAGCTTGAGGTTCATCGGGCTTAAGGGGAGATTGTTGGTGTAAGCTCGCTGATGTGTCATGGTTGGTGACGTGGAGAGCGTGAAGGCGGAAGCGTAACATTTGAATTTCGAGCAAAGGTTGCTTGAGAGCGCTTGAGCCGGTACGCCGGTGATCGCGCCCATGACCGTGGACGCAGAGAAGAAGCGGTTACCGCCATCAACTTGTATCACGTTTTTACATTTTCGTGTGTGTGTGTTTTAGCCTTGATAAGCTATTGGTATAAATAGCTGGATGTAAGAGGTGTGGGTAGCGCCTCGCTTAGTGTGTAACTCCATTTGTATTCGAACTTGTGTGAAGTGAAAAGGGGCCTTTATCAACCACAGGGGACGATTGCCGATTCGTCGAGTTCTTGTGCATTTCAAAGTCTTGCGATCTTGATTCTTAGGCATAGCCACCGTGGAATTTGCTTGTGATTGTCGATCTTTATCCTTCATTCATCGTCTGCTTCACCCGTCAGGAGGATCTCGAGCTTGTGCTGAGCACCCCACATCCGGCTAGAGCTCCCTTCGCCTGCTATTTGGCGGAGGTGGAGCCGGTGATCATGGGTCGGCGGCACATTTAGATTCGTGAGTGCTCGTCGGTCTTAAGGGTATTCCGTCACATGCAATGTCCAAGGACACCGCCAGACCATCCTCGGGTCCTCGTGCACCAATGTCGACATTGCCAACCCCGGAGGCTTCGTGGGCCGGACGACGAATCGCGAGCTCTTCGTGGCGGCTTGGTGTGCGCATCCCGACCTCATCCCGACGAGAAGATCGCGACACGTGCCGGAGCCGGAGGAGGAGCATGACGGCGGCTCGCCACTGTACTTGAGGCCGCACGAGATCATATCATCATACACGACGAGGTGCCCGCGCTCCGGTATCTCGTGGGTCTACGGCTCATCGAGTTCCAAGACTGGCACACGCCGCCGCCGTGGCATGGACTTCGGCGGCGAGGACAGTGACAGCGGTGATAGCAACTTCAATGGCTATCACCCCGGTTTCGGCGGTGGCGGCGGCGGGGCTTGGCCGCGCACGACCCGGTTCGGTGGCGCCGGGGAGCTGCGGCTGGGACGCGGGTCCTGGCCGGTGTTTCGAGCGTGGAAAACGAGGTCCTCGGTTATCGTGGGCGATGTGATTGGCCCCTTGGGCGCGCCGCGCCTCGCCATACCCTGCCTCCTGGGCACCGGCAGGTTTCCCGCTGGGCCTGGGACTTGTGTCGTAGACGCCGTGGCTGAGCAATTTGACTTCTCTCCCCACCGCGCGTGCTCACCCTCTCCTGTCATGCAGTCCGCTCAGGACCCGATGCTCTGTGAGGCTGCTCTCTGCACTCCGCAGAAAGGCGTCTGCGCCATGCCGCGGACGGACGTCTGCAATGCAACAGCGCCCCGGGGCGGTCAGGCGTCACGTGGTGCCTCTGGCCTGGCCACGAGGAGCGCGGGCAGACGAAGGGGGTCGTGGGCCGTGCGCTGGACGACGACTTCGACTTACTCGTGGGCCGCGCGCCACGACAACTTGCTGGGCCAGACGATGCACAAATCCTTGGCGTCGGCCCAGGACGTGGCATGGCCTCCGCTGAGGACCGGTGGCTGGGGGAGGCCGTCGACTTATGCCTCTCCGGCACAGAGGACTGTGGCTCCGGTTCCTCTGGCCCACGACGAACAGGCCAGGTGCTTGCTCTCGCCGCCGCGGGACCTCGCCCTCAACACCGGGAACGCCGACCGGTCGCCGACGTTGCTTCCCTCCTCTGGGACGTTCGAGGCGGAGGTTCACACAACGTCGATCGTGCCCCAGTCGGCCACGGAATTCGTCGACTCCCTCCCTCTGCCGCTCGAGGTGCCACTGATCAAGGCGCTGCCACACGCTCTGGGACGTCCGAGGCGGAGGCTGATGACTGCTGGGCGCCGAGACGCAGTGACCGCCTCGCTGCCAAGTCCGCCTTCCGTGACCCACAGCCGGAGAGGCAGGCCAAGCGTGTCCTGGTGAACAAGTGGACGCGGAGGCCGGAAACCGTGGCTAGCTGCACGCCGGACGCCACGATCGCCGCCAGGTTCCACGACACCTTCACGGAGCCCCTATCCTCTTCCAAGAGGGAAGCCATGCGTGAGCTCTTCCCCGTGCGCGGTGGCCGCGTATCTCAGGCCTCGGCACGGCGGCTGTGAGCTCCGCACACAAGTCGCAATCTCGTATTCAACAAATGAGTGCTAATCACCTCCTAGTTTGGAACGCTCGTGGTCTTAACAGTCGGGCGCGTCGTAGCGTTGTTAGGGACATTGTCGTCCAGCAGCGGGCCTCTGTCGTCTGCCTGCAAGAGTCCAAGGTCGAGAACTTCTCTGTAACCATTGCGCGCTTGGCCGATTGGTGGCAGCAGACAAGAGCGGACGTCCCGGGGAGCCTCCGGCGAGTCTCCTGGATCCTATGGAAGGAGCGCAACAGGCGGACGTTCGACAACATCGCGAAGTCGCCGGCTCAGGTCTTCTCCTTGATCTGTGAGGAGGCCGACTCCTGGACCGTATCTGGGTACTGGAGCCTGGTCGCGCTGTTCGCCGCGGTGAACTAGGCCTCAGCCGGTTCTTGCTTCCTCTTCCCTCGTCGCAAAATTTGGTTTCTTAGTTAGTACACCCTTTTAGCTCCACTGTTTGAGCCGGTGATCTTTGTAAGTGTGTGCCTTTGCGGCGCCCTCGGCACCTCGCCGTTGTTCGTTGTAAGGCTGTCTGTGTACCAACTCTAACATCTCTTAATGAAGCACGTGCCAAGCACGCTTTCGAAAAAAAAAGTTGAGTTAGGCCTAAAGGCTTATTGTTGTGAGTTTTGATAGACCTAAGTCCGGTATGGGTTCATATGGGTATAGTGAGATAGGCTTAATCTGCTTTACACACTACAAATGGTATTAAAGCCATGATTAGAAAACCTAGAACATCTCAGCACATGGTGACACGAGAGCCTGCATGACGTCTCCAAGAGGTCATCACGTGGATTGTGTGTGATGTGAAGAGCTGGACCCAATACATGATAGGGAAAATTATTGAGAAAATTTCCAATTTATTTGATATCAGAAAAAGTACTGCTTCTTATTTGACACTCAAACTCAAATTCTTTCCTATGTCTCAAGTTTTTCTTTCCTATTTGATACTTCTATTAGTTTAGAGTTATAACAGTGTTAAGCCCTAGAGGAAAAGACCGTTTTACCCCTGTAGTTTTTCCCCAGTTACGTCATTCCCTACAAGATATTTCTATCTTTTTGGTCATTTTTATTTCAAACTGTTATGTTTGTTATGTTTTCTTTTTTCTTTTGTAAAATAAAGGAACAAACATCATGTTATATAATTACTTATAATTATGTTGATTTTGATATCAATCATTTAGGTAAAATGAGATCTCCAACAACATCCAAATTCATAAGATGAACACGTAGCATGACAATAACATTTTTTTATAAAGTAACATAGTTTACATAACTCGAAGATTTAGCATCTAGGTTCACAATGATACAGGTTAACATACACAAAAAAGAAATCTCATATTGGTTCACATCCATTACATGACAGATAGACATCTCTAACACATAACACACATTTAGACAATTCTCCCATACATGAATCACAAACTGAGTCTTCTTTTGCTCCTTGTGCTCAGTGCAGGACTACTAGGCTCTAGTCTTTTGCTCCTTGTGCCCATTGCAGGGCTATCAAGTTGCAACAAAAGATTTTTAAATATTTTTTTGTAGCCTTTTTATCTACTTCTTTCTTCTTCCTTTTGCCCTTGACCTTGACAACAACTTCTGGTTCATCTATGGACGTAGGAAACTCAATTGAAAGTGGTTCAGGCTGATCTGAACCACTTCTTGACATGTACATGTTCATGTATATCAAAAAATTATTTGATATGAAATACCATGCAAAACAAATTATATTTAGTATAGGCTACCTTTTTTATGCTCCAAAGTTAGACGCTTTCCCTTTTTCCTACTTGTAATAATCTCCAAGCTTACGCTATAAAAAAGAGAAGTTTGGTACTTAGAATTCAACATGGAGGTTTATTTTGGTATGATATTTATTCAAGTTTTGATGATAACGACGCTAGCCTTATAATGATGATTGGGGCCCAGAACTCTAGGGTGCGTGGGTGGCACAACATGTTTTCGCTGACATCCTCCTTGATCAGGGTGTACGCATTCTCGTCGACCGCAGCGCCACACATAATGTCATCGACATCAACTTCGCCGGGCTCGTCGGAATGATGGAAAGACGCATCTCCACAACAATCTTGGTAGGCAACAAAATAGAAATCAACTGCAAGTGATTACACCTACAATGTCCCTCTACAAATCAACACAGAATCATTTCACATTGATGCTCTACTGGTGGACATCGGCAATGACATAGATGTCATACTG
Source organism: Miscanthus lutarioriparius (assembly GCA_904845875.1). Classification (NCBI taxonomy): domain Eukaryota; kingdom Viridiplantae; phylum Streptophyta; class Magnoliopsida; order Poales; family Poaceae; genus Miscanthus; species Miscanthus lutarioriparius. The sequence continues at coordinate 91,049 of CAJGYO010000538.1, forward strand.
GGCACACCATGGTTGGCTGACATCAGCACAAGAACTTGGAACTTCACGTCTCTAGAGATGCAATTCAGCAGGAACGGCTACACGGTCAAACTCTCGGGCATCCAGGATAGCCACCCACACCAAACTGTACTCGCCTTACCTACACCTTCAACGATACAACCACATGATTCAACAATGGCCTCAAGGCATTGTAAATGAATTTTATGCAGGAGAATTTATATTCGGAGACATGCTACACTTCACAACAAATCTGCCAAAGTCGTACCACTACAACAATCTACAACCGAAATGACGGGCTACATTCTCCCCAACACTAGCAACGTGATACACAACTACGAACAACCTCCTCGAACATTATGCTACTTCACCCAAGATGTCGGCATCAATCTTCAGGTTCTTGTGGAAGCACATAGGGAACACAAAATGACAACAAATTCAGAGACACACAACTTCTACCTCCATGGCTACATCGGGGACTTCTGCTACTCCTTCAAATTCATCATCGACCAAACCCATGACAACAAAATTAGAGCTCCGATAATGCGTGGCCGCCTCAACATCTGCATCCAATCAACATGGCTAACTCAGCCACCACCAGCAAACAGCACTAACTCTTGGACAATGATTCGGCGTGAGGACGCACCGAGTGGAGATGGGGGGCTATGTCATGCACCCCATATGGATCCCTAATGATGGGCCTAGCTGTCCCAGCGAGGTCCAATCTTTGAGCCATGGCTAGGCTAGGGCACTACTGCTGGCGTGGCTGGGGGAGGCGCCGCCAAGAGGGCAAATTTGCCACCACCCATGGAGAACACGAGGCACAAGAAGATCTAGAGTAAATAGGGAAGTTAGGAAAACTAGGAAATAAATGGTTTTGCTTGTAAAAAAAGCAGTCGAGATCTATAAGGACTCTTTTCCATAGTTCCTTAGAGAATAAGTTTAGATTGATTGAGGATTATGTCCACTAGGGACTATAAATATAGGGGCATTGTAACCATTCGCGTTAAGCAAGGAATAAGCAACTCTTCCCTATCTCTCTCTCTCTCTCTATACTGCCGCTTCTCCCTCTTCCCCTGCACTCGCGCCCCCTGCCCTAGCCGCACCACCGCCCCTAGCCCGTCGTCACCACCGCTGCCACAGGGCCCCACGCCACCGCTCCCTAACCGGCCTCCCTGAGCAAGGCCCTGACAAGAGTTTTGCTTGGATTAAAACGGTGTCCTCAAAAGGGGCCTCCAATTGGTAACCGTAATATAGTGTGTTTTATGATAATGGAAAAATACATCTAGCTTCACAATTCACCTGCTTAGTGTTGTTTTGTCTTAATCAGATATGGGATATGCAGACAAAGGACCATCTTCAGACTCTTGGCATGTTCATGCGGAGCAAGCTACTAAAAATGACGCAGAAAATGATCTATTTGGAAGCATATTTCTTGCATAGTTTTAGTTCTTTTCTAATTTTTGTGCACTTATATGCTCAACCTTTTTAAAAGAATCATCCGGAGGGTTTTATATGCGTTGCATTGTAGTTCTAAAATTCAAATGAAGTATGTATATGTGTCTTAAGAGTTAGGACCAACCTTAGTAATTAAGCAAGCTGAATTTAACTCTTTCCTTTTGAGAGCACATGATTGGATGTGCTTTTAGCCACATCCACACATATATCAAGGGCACATGGGCAGAGGTGGAGTTTGCATGGAAAGAGGTTTAATTCATTTGGATAGAAGAGTTACGATATATAGAATTAGATTCTGACACATGGACTCGTTTGCAAGATTGATGAGTAAAAGAGTATACTCCCTCAGTCCAAAAATGATAAAATGGATATTTGGACCATGTAGAAGTCATCCAAAGCATATTTTTGCCCTCAGTTTTGCTTACAATATGTTGTTAATTACTATAGAACCAATATATAAACTTAGAGTAAATTTGAAAGAAATACATTGGTGCAAGTTTTATGCCCTACACTTGCATATAACTTGACAAATTGTTGATTAGAGTTTGTAAAAGTTGACTTTTTCCTTGCCAATATATATGCATCATTCCTAGAAGGTGGGAAAGCAAAGGAATTTGACTAGATTAATCTCCCTAAGGTGGCACATTGGTAAATAACTAGGTGAAAGGTCCTAATGGCTAGAGGGGGGTGAATAGCCTAATAAAAATTTCTACAACAACACTTAACAAAAGGGTTAGACAATTATGAGGTGAAGCAAGTGTTGCGCTAGCCTACTCAAAATGCAAGTCCCCTACCACAATTCTAGTTTAGGTAGAATCTATTCACACAATAGCTATGACACTACTCTATGTTAGTGTGCTCTCAAAGACTAACTAAAGAGCCACACCAACCAAGCAAGCAAGCTCTCACAACTAACTACACTAAAGAGCTTGACAACTAGTTTGCAGTAATGTAAAGGGAGTGATCAAGAAAATTATACCGCCGTGTAGATGAAGGAACCAATCAATCACAAGGATGAATAACAATGAAGACCAATCACCTCGGAATCAATGATGAACACAATGATTTTTACCGAGGTTCACTTGCTTACCAGCAAGCTAGTCCTCGTTGTGGCGATTCACTCATTTGGAGGTTCACGCGCTAATTGTCTTCACACGCCAAACCCTCAATAGGGTGCCGCACAACTAACACAAGATGAGGATCACACAAGCCACGAGCAATCCACTAGAGTAACTTTTGGCGCTCCGCCGGGGAAAGGTCAAGAACCCCTCACAATCACCATGATCGGAGCCGAAGATAATCACCACTCTTCGCTCGACGATCCTCGCTGCTCCAAGCCGTCTAGGTGGCGACAACCACCAAGAGTAACAAGCGAATTTCGCAGCGAAACACGAACACCAAGTGCCTCTAGATGCAAACACTCAAGCAATGCACTTGGATTCACTACCAATCTCATAAAGATGATGAATCAATGATGGAGATGAGTGGGAGGGCTTTGGCTAAGCTCACAAGGTTGCTATGTTAATGAAAATGGCCAAGAGAGTGAGCTTGAGCCAGCCATGGGGCTTAAATAGAAGCCCCCATGAAATAGAGCCATTGTACCCCTTCACTGGGCACAACGCGGGGTGACCAGACGCTCCGGTCCTATCGATCGGACGCTAGCCCTCAGCGTCCGATCACGTGATTCACGCCACGTGTCCCCTGCTTCAAATACCGTTCGTCAGATTTCAACGGTCGTCTGCTGACCGGACGCGTTAGTTAGAAAGTGACCGGACGCGTCAGTCAGCGTCCGGTCGTTTCCAGTAAGGTTCCAAACGCGATTTTTTCCGACCGGACGTGTCTGGTCATGCTTGACCGGACATAGCCTGCGTCCGGTCACACAACGTCTCCTCTGTACGCCCTACGTCAACGTATGTCAGCACTGACCGGACGCACCCCGCCAGCGTCCGGTCGCTGAGTGACCCAGCGTCTGGTCATGAGACCGAAATGCACGCCCTCTGCTGCCACTGACCGGACACGCCGGTCTAACCGAGACCAGTGTCCGGTCACTTACAGTGACCTCCGTCTTTTCTGTCTAGTGCGCCGGTGGCACCGACAGACTGTCCGCACTCAACGGACGGACACTCCGCCGGTGGAGTTTCTTACCCTTGCACCTAAACTTCACTACCCTTGATCAAATATGCCAACCACCAAGTATATCACCTTGTGCACATGTGTTAGCATTCCACTAGATCCTAAATGCATATGCAATGAGTTAGAGCATCTAGTGCCACTTTGATAACCGCATTCCGATACGAGTTTCACCCCTCTTAATAGTACGGCTATCGATCCTAAATGTGATCACACTCACTAAGTGTCTTGATCACCAAAACAAAATAGCTCCTACAAATTATACCTTTGCCTTGAGCCTTTTGTTTTTCTCTTTCTTCTTTTTAAGTCGAAGCACTTGATCATCACCATGCCATCATCATCATCATGCTATGATCTTCATTTGCTTCACCACTTGGAGTGTGCTACCTATCTCATGATCACTTGATAAACTAGGTTAGCACTTAGGGTTTCATCAATTCACCAAAACCAAACTAGAGCTTTCACTAGGGTGCCATGAAATCATGTGGACGACATGGTTGGTGAGCAAAGCACTAATTAACATAATTAACTTGCGAATTGAATGTACTAATTTACATAACTAACTAGCTAAATGGGGTACTGTTAGGCCCGTCTTAGTGGGGATTTTATGTCCCAACTTCCAAGACTACCATGTATTGGAAACATGTAAACAACTTTTATCCTCATAAAACTCATTTCATCCTATTAAACTTTTATCATCTCTTTCTTCATTTATACTATGATATGTCAACTTATTTAATACCTGTGAAACTGCACTAAGACTGGCCTTAGGGCACTATGATGTTGGGATGTGCCAGTCCCCCTCCACCACAGGGTAAGGCTTACAAGCTCATAATGAAAAAGGAATACCCGAGATAGAAAAAGGAAGAAGAGAAAGACACAAAGTGGGTTGAGCACTTTGCTCCCACGCAACACTATGCAACTGCCATGAATGCAACAAATTAAACTTACACCCTATGTTACTTCATTTAATTTACAAAGAACTATTTGTTTTGAAATGTTTTTCAAACAATTTGTACACTCCAGCTAAGGTTAAAACTAGAGTGTTACCTGGGAGCCCCATCGATCATGCCTAAAACTTCTAAACTCCTGAAGCTGAGTAAGAAGATTCGACAAAGACCCATCTGGACTCGCGATTTTATTCTACATTTGGATTCCAAAGACTAGCACACGTAATTGGTATTGGGCTGCTTTTTTGGTCCACCTTATTTGTTGTACTTATCATTTTTCCTTGCTTGTTTTTTCAGTTAGGGTCAAGGACCGTGACAGAGGCAATAGTAGCGATAGCGAGAAGAAGAGTGGCCATGGTAGTGAGATCCCAGCCCCGGTGCAGATAAAAAAAGCAAGTGCCAAAAACAACAACAAGAAAGACTCTGGCACCAAGGAGAACCATGGTGGCACAGACGACCACGCCAACAGTGCCACCGGGCACCGCAACGGCTGGGTTATACTACCAGGCAGGCGGCGTTCCCACCTACATGTACAACAGCATCTTCAGGGACGAGAACGTGAACTTCTTCAGCGACGAGAACCCCAATAGCTGTTCTGTGATGTGAGGCAACATTAGACGTGGTATTGGATTTAGACTTTAGAGTATCCAAAGTCCAATTATATTTTTTCCCTTCTTGGACTCTTTTGGAATGGATTAATTTGGACTATATATGGATGCATATGGAAATTGAACCCGGACATTGGATTGTACGTACACGTACCGTACGTGAGGCTAAAGTTTGGATTATCCAATATCCATTGGTCTGACTCGTTCTATTAGCAATAGCAAAATTAACAATGCAAAGCGAACGAGGGACGTGGACTTGTGGAGGGAGGATGTGTTGTAAACTGACGTTGGATCTGCTCTCGCTCTCAATAGCAATGCAAACATAGAAACGAATACAAGAAAACAATTGTGTGACTATTCTTTATTGCATTATGGATATTGATTATTACAATCAAGGATTTCCCACATATATAGTCTGAATATATCCTAGAGTTTGGTAAACCTACGCCCACATGACAAACAGGCTAGGATTATATGATTCCTTCTTTTTTCTCTTTCTATATTCCAAGTCTGTATGTTTCACAACAGGATGCGTGCAGCCAGGTAGCCAGGCGCCTGCTCAACACGAGAAGAACTCTAATCGACATAAAGGTGTGATTAATTGGTTCGATTTGGACTTTTTTAGAGGTTGGATTGGATTTGATGACATGGGGTTCTATATGAGTTTGGATTGGCATAGATTTTGTTGAGTTGGATTTGAAGTGTGTATTCTTGTATTTTGGATTCAGATGTTAATCTACTTCCACCTCTAGGCGAGATCAATGCCGCTGCAGCTGCTAGCCCATTTCAAAATAGTGACAAAGGGGTGGAGGGGCAGTACGCAAACTTTCCTTTTTTCACTGTAAACAAAAAATTTGTGCATTTGTGTTTCATTTCGTTTAGGAGAATGGAAGATTTGTTGTAACAGTTTTTAGTAATATAAATAAATTGAACCGATCAACACACAGCCCAAGACGGTTCCCAAAAAACACACGCACACAGCATGGGCCAAACAAGCTGCGGTGTTCCTGTTCTGCCATGTTGCGCATGGCCCAATTGTCACACCCAATTTTAAGGATAAAATTGAATGCACTAAACTCATGTGTGCCCAGGGATCAGTCACACACATAAGTTGACAAATTATAAAAAGTATCATCACGGTGTATCTTACATAACGAATAATAGCATCACATTGACTTACATAACACAGCGGAAGATAAAAAGATAACTCTCTCGTGGAACTCCATCACAGGGGACGGTCGATTTGGTTGACCACAAGCCTAATAATCCTCGGGAAACTCCTTATATCCGTTGTCATCGTTACCCATCCGGGATTTTTATCCAAATATTGAAAATTAAACAAGCGTAAAAACGTCGTCCGTACTCAACAAGATAACATGGGGTTCATGAGGCTCAAAAAGGATGACCTTTGGTTTCTTGCAGTTAGCACTTTTAGTAGATTCAAGATTTTATCCTCATCTATTATTAAGTTATGCTTAAGCTCCCTTTTAAACCCACGTGATCATATATCCGATCCAATTGAGTCATGTGACATCATCATAATCATCTCGTATAAACAACATTATAAGTAGCCATCTATTAGCGTGAGTTTTCCGGGCCGCTTTCGTGACTGTGAGCACGCTGTTATACAGTTTGTTACCCTCTGCAGAGGTGGTGCACATTCACCATGAGTCGTGATCCCCATATGCCCGGGTTAATTACTCCCATGTCACTTCCAAGGTGAGCGGGCAGGGTACACTATGAAGCCATTTCATAGGTTTCCCTAACAAGTTAGGGCCGCTAGGTTTCCTTGGCAGGCAGATGTAGGAACCCCCCTTTCCTATGGCACATATCCATCGCGGCTATACACATAGGAACAGAGGCAGTCCTATACCCAACGTGGCAAGCCCCATTTGCGCCATAAAGGTAACCTCTAACAAGCTAGAAAAGGTCCTATTCTGAGCTAAAGTCGAGCCATATGACCCTCACGGTTGTAATTATCGGTCCCACTTTTTTGCCGACAGATAAGTCCTTATGGAGGGCCGAGAGCAACATGAGCAAAGGTCATTTGCACTTTAGCCCTATGGAACAGATTGTTATAAATCATGTTACTCACTTTGTTCCATAGTATCATTCATCAACATGTAGGTCAAGTTCAGTTAGAGCACTAGCAATCTACCCACATGCATTTAACCCATAGGAGACAAGGAACAGGATAAACAATCACTAGGATATCCTTACGGGTATCAAAATTAGACACATGCAAATGAGTAATTGATTAAGGTGAATAGGACATCAAGGAAGGCCCATGCTATACTTGCCTTGGTTAGCAAATTCCTGCTGGTCCTGCTGGTCATCGAAGAAATCTTGGTCACCGACGTTCTCCTCACCGTCTGAACGCGACCAACACGGCAACATACAACATTCCAAAGGCATTCATGCAAAGCAAACAATCCTATAATTAGAACAGTACACCAACAGTATAGAAACAAGATGAAATGTTTATAAAAAGAATCTGTGTCTCGCTATGATCACGTCAACGCGAAGTTCACGAAAAACGGAGCTAAAACGCGGAACTTATGAATTAAACGGCATTTCCTATAGTACTTTATTTAATTAAACCTAACCATGAAATTTAAAAGTTGCAAAATTGAGTAACAGTGGTACTAACACGTAGCTTATGAAATTACGAAGCTAATGCAATTTGAACGGATCAATTCGGAGCTAAAACCGTAATTTTATGAGCAAAACAATTCTAGTGGCATTTCTGTAAATACTGAAAACGTATTTTGAACTAAAACAGTGAAATTTACGCTTTCAAAGCGAGAGCGTACTCGGGAAATGCGCTAAGGACGGCGGGTTCGATTACATGAAAGCAGAGGGTCTCTTTAGCAAAGTTACGCGAAAGGGTATCGCCAGCGGTGGCCGTTGGATCAAGATCGGATGGTCTAGAACAGATGGGAGGGGAGAGAGAAAGGGGAATGCGGCGAACAGGGCAGCAGCAGCTTGGAGGCGCCATTGCGGTGGCATGGAGGTCGCCGGAGTGAGTGGTACAGGGCTAGGGGCCCACGGTTGAATAACCGAGGGCACCGGGAGTTCTTGGGTGAAGGGAACTCGCCAAGGCCAAGAGCGCCGGGGAACTTGGCAGAAGCGAGGTGGCGCCATGGCGGCGGCAAGGAGGTTGATGGCTTCATGGATTGGGCGCTAGAAGCCATGAAACTCGAAATAAACTGCATGGGGAGAAAGAGGGGAGCACGGCAAAGCTCACAGCGGGGAAAATCGGAGTCGTTGGCGGCTCGAAGATGGTTGTCCGCGCGGAGGGGAGGACGGCGGATCCCGACGACCTCGGGGCGATGGCTGCGGGCTTCCTCGGTGCACGGCAAACGCGAAAGTGAGAGCGGGGGGCAGCAGGGAGGGGCGGAGGCGGCTCGGTGCCGATTAAAGCGGCCCGGCGCGAGAGGGCACGCCCACGACGCGTGAGGAGCGGGCGCTTGATTCGTGGCGATTTCTCCGGCAGCGTCTTGGTGCGGTTCTTTGGAGGAGGAGGAAGGCGCTGACACATGGGGCCTGGCCGTCGGTGGTGAGGGGGAAAGGAGGAGCGGGTGGCAGTTACACCAGACCGGGGCCGGCCCAGGGAAGGTATGAGGGAGGGTAAAGAGAAGGCGCGCGGGCCGGCGGTTGAGTTGGGCCAGCCAGGCCGGCGGGAAAAGAATGGCCAACAGGCCGAATTGAGGAAGAGAAAGGGAGGGAAAATATTTCCTTTATCTTTTTCAAATCAATTTCCAAACTCATTTTCAAAAGGTTTTTTAAAACCTTTTAGCATTTGAAACAAAACCACTCATCACAAAAATAAATATGCATCAGCATGAATGCATCAACATGTTTCTATCCTTATATTTACTTTTAATTTCATTAAAAAAAATATTACTTCCTAAATTCAAATTCCCACAAAATACAAAATTAATCACTTTCTCCTATTTCAAAAATATGCAAAATTTAGGGTGTTACAATTCTACCCCCCTTAAGATGAATCTCGTCCTCGAGATTCGGGCGACGGCGACTGAGAGATAGGGATACTCCGTCTTTAGATTCTCCTTCACTTACTCGTGTAGTCCAAACGTCTTGATAAGGATCCCACTTTACCTTGCATATCTGTTGATCTTACCCAAGTATCTTGTCCAACTGATTATATGGTTCTTATTGATACTCCAAACGATACTCAGGTAACTCCAATCACTAGGTCACCTTTCCTTTTGAGTCCACAATACCAATTCTCTTTCTTAAAATACCCACCTTCCGATGAAAATTCCTTACTTTATTGGTCAGAAGGAAATTCTTCCACCAATTTTCAAAACATGAATGATTCCGGTTAGGTTGCTCGAACTTGGAATACAATTCTTGATCTTTGGTGTCATCCGAACCTTCTTAGCACCACTCCCATTGCTAAGGGCATCGGTCATGACTTTTGCTTCTCCAAGTGATAGCACTTTTCCAAGTCATAATCAATTTTCCTTCCAACGAGGATATCACCAATTCAAGACCAACTTAACGAAGATGTACTGTAGATTCTTGATCCAAACTAACTTAAAAGCTTCTCTAGTAGCTCTACCAAAATCTTAATGATCTCGGATAAACCTTCGTGGAACCTTTAACCAAACCTCATTGAGACTCTGAGTTTCTCTCACACCTTTGGGTACCACCACGCTTCCGCTGCGCAAACAAGAAAGTATGATACTTCATCTTGTAAATTCTTCAACTTGGCTACCCCCCTTAAGAAAAGATAGACTAGGGGACACCAAAGTATAGCTTACATCTACTTATTTATAGAACACTTTTCCAAATTCTTTGCGATTAACTTGGTCGAAAAAACAGTACACAACACAAACTACTCCAGATTCCAAACATCACAGATGCAACGTCTTGTGATTTTCGTATCTCCATAATCAAAATAGCTATCAAGTTGATTCTTGCGCTCAGAGAAAGATATTGAAGTGTACTAGTGTCCAGAATTTGCCCACGATTTTTGATCATCCAAAATCAGAGATATAAGCCGAAGAGTGCAGATCGCTCCGAAAAGATAGGATAGGAAAAAGCAGACAAAAACCAAGACCCGACTATTTATTTCATTAATCCTTATGCCTTAGGCCTATAACTAAATGAAATTGTGGGAATACCCAACAAGATCATTTCAATCATTACAAAGATTCGAAACAACCATAAGCATAATGACAACTCAACAAACAATAAAGATGCACAATTCAATCATTAACTCATCTTGCGATACTATCGTTCTCATTGCTCCAGGGATAACAATCCTAAGACTTATATTCAGAGAACGTAAGAAGGTGGTGAGGAGTAGTTCTAAAAGCATATCAAATCAAGGAGTGAAGATGAGAACAAAGACTTCAAAATAAGCACCAAGGTAGAGATGAATAGCAAGGGTAGAGATATAGTAGAGAAGAAAATATCAAGATTCAAAGAACAAGGATTTTTATAACAACATCTAAACCTTAAAACGACCAGTTTCTATCTAGGCTTGCGTCCTACAGTCAACACTGCTTTGATACCATTTTGTCACACCCAATTTTAAGGATAAAATTGAATGCACTAAACTCATGTGTGCCCAGGGATCAGTCACACACATAAGTTGACAAATTATAAAAAGTATCATCACGGTGTATCTTACATAACGAATAATAGCATCACATTGACTTACATAACACGGGCGGAAGATAAAAGATAACTCTCTCGTGGAACTCCATCACGAGAGGACGGTCATTGGTTGACCACAAGCCTAATAATCCTCGGAAACTCCTTATATCCGTTGTCATCTGTTACCCATCCGGGATTTTTATCCAAATATTGAAAATTAAACAAAGCGTAAAATCGTCCGTACTCAACAAGATAACATGGGGTTCATGAGGCTCAAAAAGGATGACACTTTGGTTTACTGCAGTTAGCACTTTTAGTAGATTCAAGATTTTATCCTCATCTATTATTAAGTTATGCTTAAGCTCCCTTTTAAACCCACGTGATCATATATCCGATCCAATTGAGTCATGTGACATCATCATAATCATCTCGTATAAACAACATTATAAGTAGCCATCTATTCTGTGAGTTTTCCGGGCCGCTCGTGACCGTGAGCACGGCTGTTATAACAGTTTGTTACCCTCTGCAGAGGTGGTGCACATTCACCATGAGTCGTGATCCCCATATGCCGGGTTAATTACTCCCATGTCACTTCCAAGGTGAGCGGGCGGGGTACACTATGAAGCCATTTCATAGGTTTCCCTAACAAGTTAGGGCCGCTAGGTTTCCTTGGCGTGCAGATGTAGAACCCCCTTTCCTATGGCACATATCCATCGCGGCTATACACATAGGAACAGAGGCAGTCCTATACCCAACGTGGCAAGCCCCATTTGCGCCATAAAGGTAACCTCTAACAAGCTAGAAAAGGTCCTATTACTGAGCTAAAGTCAGAGCCATATGACCCTCACGGTTGCACTGTCAGTCCCAGCTTTTGCCGACAGATAAGTCCTTATGGAGGGCCGAGAGCAACATGAGCAAAGGTCATTTGCACTTTAGCCCTATGGAACAGTTGTTATAAATCATGTTACTCACTTTGTTCCATAGTATCATTCATCAACATGTAGGTCAAGTTCAGTTAGAGCACTAGCAATCTACCCACATGCATTTAACCCATAGGAGACAAGGAACAGGATAAACAATCACTAGGATATCCTTACGGGTATCAAAATTAGACACATGCAAATGAGTAATTGATTAAGGTGAATAGGACATCAAGGAAGGCCCATGCTATACTTGCCTTGGTTAGCAAATTCCTGCTGGTCCTGCTGGTCATCGAAGAAATCTTGGTCACCGACGTTCTCCTCACCGTCTGAACGCGACCAACACGGCAACATACAACATTCCAAAGGCATTCATGCAAAGCAAACAATCCTATAATTAGAACAGTACACCAACAGTATAGAAACAAGATGAAATGTTTATAAAAAGAATCTGTGTCTCGCTATGATCACGTCAACGCGAAGTTCACGAAAAACGGAGCTAAAACGCGGAACTTATGAATTAAACGGCATTTCCTATAGTACTTTATTTAATTAAACCTAACCATGAAATTTAAAAGTTGCAAAATTGAGTAACAGTGGTACTAACACGTAGCTTATGAAATTACGAAGCTAATGCAATTTGAACGGATCAATTCGGAGCTAAAACGTAATTTTTATGAGCAAAACAATTCTAGTGGCATTTCTGTAAATACTGAAAACGTATTTTGAACTAAAACAATGAAATTTACGCTTTCCAAAACGAGAGAGCGTACTCGGGGAAATGCGCTAAGGACGGCGGGTTCGATTACATGAAAACAGAGGGTCTCTTTAGCAAAGTTACACGCGAAGGGGTATCGATAGCGGTGGCCGTTGGATCAAGATCGGATGGTCTAGAAACAGATGGGAGGAGAGAGAAAGGGGCCGTGGCCGGAACAGGCAGCAGCGGCGGGCGCCATTGCCGGTGGCATGGAGGTCGCCGGAGTGAGTGGTCTGAGGGCTAGGGGCCACAGTTGAATAACCGAGGGCACCGGGAGTTCTTGGGGTGAAGGGAACTCGCCAAGGCCAAGAGCGCTGGCCGGGAACGCTGGCAAAGCGAGGTGGCGGCCATGGCAGCGGCAAGGAGGTTGATGGCGCTTCATGATTGGGCGCTAGAAGCCATGAAACTCGAAATAAACTGCATGGGGAGAAAGAGGGAGCACAGCAAAGCTCACACAATGGGAAAATCGGAGTCGTTGGCGGCTCAAGATGGTTGTCCGCGGAGGGAGGACGGCGGATCCCGACGACCTCGAAGGCGATGGCTGCGGGCTTCCTCGGTGCACGGCAAACGCGAAAGTGAGAGCGGGGGGCAGGGAGGGGCGGAGACGGCTCGGTGCCGATTTAAAGCGGCCGGCGCGAGGGGGGGGGCACGCCCCACGACGCGGAGGAGCGGGCGCATTCGGGCGGCGATTTCTCCGAAAGCGTGCAAGGCGATTCTTGGAGGAGGAGGAAGGGCCGACACATGGGGCTGGCCGTCGCCGGTGGGGGAAAGGAGGAGGCGGCGGCGGTTACCCGCCACCAGTGGGCCGCCCAGAAGGTATGAGGGAGGGTAAAGAGAGAAAGCTTGGCGGGCGGCGGTTGAGTTAGGCCAGCCAGCCCAGGCCAAGGAAAAGAATGGCCAACAGCGAATTGAGGAAGAGAAAGGGAGGAAAATATTTCCTTTATCTTTTCAAATCAATTTCAAACTCATTTTCAAAAGGTTTTTTTTAAAACCTTTTAGCATTTGAAACAAAACCACTCATCACAAAAATAAATATGCATCAAAGCATGAATGCATCAACATGTTTCTATCCTTATATTTACTTTTAATTTCATTAAAAAATATTACTTCCTAAATTCAAATTCCACAAAATACAAAATTAATCACTTTCTCCTATTTCAAAAATATGCAAAATTTAGGGTGTTACAATTCTACCCCCTTAAGATGAATCTCGTCCTCGAGATTTAGAAGACGACGACGATCGAGAGATAGGGATACTCCGTCTTTAGATTCTCCTTCACTTACTCGTGTAGTCCAAACGTCTTGATAAGGATCCCACTTTACCTTGCATATCTGTTGATCTTACCCAAGTATCTTGTCCAACTGATTATATGGTTCTTATTGATACTCCAAACGATACTCAGGTAACTCCAATCACTAGGTCACCTTTCCTTTTGAGTCCACAATACCAATTCTCTTTCTTAAAATACCCACCTTCCGATGAAAATTCCTTACTTTATTGGTCAGAAGGAAATTCTTCCACCAATTTTCAAAACATGAATGATTCCGGTTAGGTTGCTCGAACTTGGAATACAATTCTTGATCTTTGGTGTCATCCGAACCTTCTTAGCACCACTCCCATTGCTAAGGGCATCGGTCATGACTTTTGCTTCTCCAAGTGATAGCACTTTTCCAAGTCATAATCAATTTTCCTTCCAACGAGGATATCACCAATTCAAGACCAACTTAACGAAGATGTACTGTAGATTCTTGATCCAAACTAACTTAAAAGCTTCTCTAGTAGCTCTACCAAAATCTTAATGATCTCGGATAAACCTTCGTGGAACCTTTAACCAAACCTCATTGAGACTCTGAGTTTCTCTCACACCTTTGGGTACCACCACGCTTCCGCTGCGCAAACAAGAAAGTATGATACTTCATCTTGTAAATTCTTCAACTTGGCTACCCCCCTTAAGAAAAGATAGACTAGGGGACACCAAAGTATAGCTTACATCTACTTATTTATAGAACACTTTTCCAAATTCTTGCAGTTAACTTGGTCGAAAACAGTACACAACACAAACTACTCCAGATTCCAAACATCACAGATGCAACGTCTTGTGATTTTCGTATCTCCATAATCAAAATAGCTATCAAGTTGATTCTTGCGCTCAGAGAAAGATATTGAAGTGTACTAGTGTCCAGAATTTGCCCACGATTTTTGATCATCCAAAATCAGAGATATAAGCCGAAGAGTGCAGACTGCTCCGAAAAGATAGGATAGGAAAAACAGACAAAAACCAAGACCCGACTATTTATTTCATTAATCCTTATGCCTTAGGCCTATAACTAAATGAAATTGTGGGAATACCCAACAAGATCATTTCAATCATTACAAAGATTCGAAACAACCATAAGCATAATGACAACTCAACAAACAATAAAGATGCACAATTCAATCATTAACTCATCTTGCGATACTATCGTTCTCATTGCTCCAGGATAACAATCCTAAGACTTATATTCGAGAGAACGTAAGAAGGTGGTGAGGAGTAGTTCTAAAAGCATATCAAATCAAGGAGTGAAGATGAGAACAAAGACTTCAAAATAAGCACCAAGGTAGAGATGAATAGCAAGGGTAGAGATATAGTAGAGAAGAAAATATCAAGATTCAAAGAACAAGGATTTTTATAACAACATCTAAACCTTAAAACGACCAGTTTCTATCTAGGCTTGCGCCCTCACAAATCAACACCGCTTTGATACCATTTTGTCACACCCAATTTTAAGGATAAAATTGAATGCACTAAACTCATGTGTGCCGAGGATCATCCACACACATAAGTTGACAAATTATAAAAAGTATCATCACGGTGTATCTTACATAACGAATAATAGCATCACATTGACTTACATAACACAGCGGAAGATAAAAAGATAACTCTCTCGTGGAACTCCATCATAGGGACGGTCGACTGGTTGACCACAAGCCTAATAATCCTCAGGAAACTCCTTATATCCGTTGTCATCTGTTACCCATCCGGGATTTTTATCCAAATATTGAAAATTAAACAAGCGTAAGTACGTCCCGTACTCAACAAGATAACATGGGGTTCATGAGGCTCAAAAAGGATGACACTGGTTTACTGCAGTTAGCACTTTTAGTAGATTCAAGATTTTATCCTCATCTATTATTAAGTTATGCTTAAGCTCCCTTTTAAACCCACGTGATCATATATCCGATCCAATTGAGTCATGTGACATCATCATAATCATCTCGTATAAACAACATTATAAGTAGCCATCTATTCTGTGAGTTTTCCGGGCCGCTCGTGACCGTGAGCACGGCTGTTATAACAGTTTGTTACCCTCTGCAGAGGTGGTGCACATTCACCGCGAGTCGTGATCCCCATATGCCCGGGTTAATTACTCCCATGTCACTTCCAAGGTGAGCGGGCAGGGTACACTATGAAGCCATTTCATAGGTTTCCCTAACAAGTTAGGGCCGCTAGGTTTCCTTGGCAGGCAGATGTAGGAACCCCCCTTTCCTATGGCACATATCCATCGCGGCTATACACATAGGAACAGAGGCAGTCCTATACCCAACGTGGCAAGCCCCATTTGCGCCATAAAGGTAACCTCTAACAAGCTAGAAAAGGTCCTATTACTGAGCTAAAGTCAGAGCCATATGACCCTCACGGTTGCACTGTCAGTCCCAGCTTTTGCCGACAGATAAGTCCTTATGGAGGGCCGAGAGCAACATGAGCAAAGGTCATTTGCACTTTAGCCCTATGGAACAGTTGTTATAAATCATGTTACTCACTTTGTTCCATAGTATCATTCATCAACATGTAGGTCAAGTTCAGTTAGAGCACTAGCAATCTACCCACATGCATTTAACCCATAGGAGACAAGGAACAGGATAAACAATCACTAGGATATCCTTACGGGTATCAAAATTAGACACATGCAAATGAGTAATTGATTAAGGTGAATAGGACATCAAGGAAGGCCCATGCTATACTTGCCTTGGTTAGCAAATTCCTGCTGGTCCTGCTGGTCATCGAAGAAATCTTGGTCACCGACGTTCTCCTCACCGTCTGAACGCGACCAACACGGCAACATACAACATTCCAAAGGCATTCATGCAAAGCAAACAATCCTATAATTAGAACAGTACACCAACAGTATAGAAACAAGATGAAATGTTTATAAAAAGAATCTGTGTCTCGCTATGATCACGTCAACGCGAAGTTCACGAAAAACGGAGCTAAAACGCGGAACTTATGAATTAAACGGCATTTCCTATAGTACTTTATTTAATTAAACCTAACCATGAAATTTAAAAGTTGCAAAATTGAGTAACAGTGGTACTAACACGTAGCTTATGAAATTACGAAGCTAATGCAATTTGAACGGATCAATTCGGAGCTAAAACGTAATTTTTATGAGCAAAACAATTCTAGTGGCATTTCTGTAAATACTGAAAACGTATTTTGAACTAAAACAGTGAAATTTACGCTTTCCAAACGAGAGAGCGTACTCGGGGAAATGCGCTAAGGACGGCGGGTTCGATTACATGAAAACAGAGGGTCTCTTTAGCAAAGTTACACGCGAAAGGGTATCGGCCAACGGTGGCCGTTGGATCAAGATCGGATGGTCTAGAACAGATGGGAGGGAGAGAGAAAGGGGCGCCGGCGCCGGAACAGGGGCAGCCGCGGCGGGGCGCCATTGCCGGCGGCATGGAGGTCGCCGGAGTGAGTGGTACAGGGGCTAGGGGCCACGGTTCGAATAACCGAGGGCACCGGGGAGTTGCGGGGGTGAAGGGGAACTCGCCAAGGCCAAGAGCGCGGCCGGGGAACGCGGCAGGCGAGGTGGCGGCCATGGCCGGCGGCAAGGAGGTTGACGGCGCTCGCGGATTGGGCGCTAGAAGCCATGAAACTCGAAATAAACTGCATGGGGAGAAAGAGGGGAGCACGGCAAAGCTCACAGCGGGGAAAATCGGAGTCGTTGGCGGCTCGAAGATGGTTGTCCGCGCGGAGGGGAGGACGGCGGATCCCGACGACCTCGGGGCGATGGCTGCGGGCTTCCTCGGTGCACGGCAAACGCGAAAGTGAGAGCGGGGGGCAGCAGGGAGGGGCGGAGACGGCTCGGTGCCGATTTAAAGCGGCCGGGCGCGAGGGGGGGCACGCTCCCACGACGCGTGAGGAGCGGGCGCAGGATTATTGGCGATTTCTCAAGCAAGCGTCGGCGCGGTTCTTTGAGGAGGAGGAAGGCTGACACATGGGGGGCTGGCCGTCGTGGTGGGGGAAAGGAGGGCGCGGATTGTTGCACCAGAGACTGGGGCCAGGAAGGTAACGGGGGAGGGTAAAGAGAAGGCGCGCGGGCCGGCGGTTGAGTTGGGCCAGCCAGGCCGGCGGGAAAAGAATGGCCAACAGGCCGAATTGAGGAAGAGAAAGGGAGGGAAAATATTTCCTTTATCTTTTTCAAATCAATTTCCAAACTCATTTTCAAAAGGTTTTTTTTAAAACCTTTTAGCATTTGAAACAAAACCACTCATCACAAAAATAAATATGCATCAGCATGAATGCATCAACATGTTTCTATCCTTATATTTACTTTTAATTTCATTAAAAAAATATTACTTCCTAAATTCAAATTCCCACAAAATACAAAATTAATCACTTTCTCCTATTTCAAAATATGCAAAATTTAGGGTGTTACAATTCTACCCCCTTAAGATGAATCTCGTCCCTCGATTCAAGGCGACGGCAACGGCCCGAGAGATAGGGATACTCCGTCTTTAGATTCTCCTTCACTTACTCGTGTAGTCCAAACGTCTTGATAAGGATCCCACTTTACCTTGCATATCTGTTGATCTTACCCAAGTATCTTGTCCAACTGATTATATGGTTCTTATTGATACTCCAAACGATACTCGTGTAACTCCAATCACTAGGTCACCTTTCCTTTTGAGTCCACAATACCAATTCTCTTTCTTAAAATACCCACCTTCCGATGAAAATTCCTTACTTTATTGGTCAAGGAAATTCTTCCACCAATTTTCAAAACATGAATGATTTAGGTTAGGTTGCTCGAACTTGGAATACAATTCTTGATCTTTGGTGTCATCCGAACCTTCTTAGCACCACTCCCATTGCTAAGGGCATCGGTCATGACTTTTGCTTCTCCAAGTGATAGCACTTTTCCAAGTCATAATCAATTTTCCTTCCAACGAGGATATCACCAATTCAAGACCAACTTAACGAAGATGTCTTTGTAGATTCTTGATCCAAACTAACTTAAAAGCTTCTCTAGTAGCTCTACCAAAATCTTAATGATCTCGGATAAACCTTCGTGGAACCTTTAACCAAACCTCATTGAGACTCTGAGTTTCTCTCACACCTTTGGGTACCACCACGCTCACAAGCAAAAACAAGAAAGTATGATACTTCATCTTGTAAATTCTTCAACTTGGCTACCCCCCTTAAGAAAAGATAGACTAGGGGACACCAAAGTATAGCTTACATCTACTTATTTATAGAACACTTTTCCAAATTCTTGCAGTTAACTTGGTCGAAAACAGTACACAACACAAACTACTCCAGATTCCAAACATCACAGATGCAACGTCTTGTGATTTTCGTATCTCCATAATCAAAATAGCTATCAAGTTGATTCTTGCGCTCAGAGAAAGATATTGAAGTGTACTAGTGTCCAGAATTTGCCCACGATTTTTGATCATCCAAAATCAGAGATATAAGCCGAAGAGTGCAGACTGCTCCGAAAAGATAGGATAGGAAAAACAGACAAAAACCAAGACCCGACTATTTATTTCATTAATCCTTATGCCTTAGGCCTATAACTAAATGAAATTGTGGGAATACCCAACAAGATCATTTCAATCATTACAAAGATTCGAAACAACCATAAGCATAATGACAACTCAACAAACAATAAAGATGCACAATTCAATCATTAACTCATCTTGCGATACTATCGTTCTCATTGCTCCAGGGATAACAATCCTAAGACTTATATTCAGAGAACGTAAGAAGGTGGTGAGGAGTAGTTCTAAAAGCATATCAAATCAAGGAGTGAAGATGAGAACAAAGACTTCAAAATAAGCACCAAGGTAGAGATGAATAGCAAGGGTAGAGATATAGTAGAGAAGAAAATATCAAGATTCAAAGAACAAGGATTTTTATAACAACATCTAAACCTTAAAACGACCAGTTTCTATCTAGGCTTGCGTCCTACAGTCAACACTGCTTTGATACCATTTTGTCACACCCAATTTTAAGGATAAAATTGAATGCACTAAACTCATGTGTGCCTGAGGATCACCACACACATAAGTTGACAAATTATAAAAAGTATCATCACGGTGTATCTTACATAACGAATAATAGCATCACATTGACTTACATAACACAGCGGAAGATAAAAAGATAACTCTCTCGTGGAACTCCATCATAGGGACGGTCGACTGGTTGACCACAAGCCTAATAATCCTCAGGAAACTCCTTATATCCGTTGTCATCTGTTACCCATCCGGGATTTTTATCCAAATATTGAAAATTAAACAAGCGTAAGTACGTCCCGTACTCAACAAGATAACATGGGGTTCATGAGGCTCAAAAAGGATGACACTGGTTTACTGCAGTTAGCACTTTTAGTAGATTCAAGATTTTATCCTCATCTATTATTAAGTTATGCTTAAGCTCCCTTTTAAACCCACGTGATCATATATCCGATCCAATTGAGTCATGTGACATCATCATAATCATCTCGTATAAACAACATTATAAGTAGCCATCTATTCTCGTGAGTTTTCCGGGCCGCTCGTGACTGTGTGAGCACGGTTATTATAACATTTGTTACCCTCTGCAGAGGTGGTGCACATTCACCATGCGAGTCGTGATCCCCATATGCCCGGGTTAATTACTCCCATGTCACTTCCAAGGTGAGCGGGCAGGGTACACTATGAAGCCATTTCATAGGTTTCCCTAACAAGTTAGGGCCGCTAGGTTTCCTTGGCAGGCAGATGTAGGAACCCCCCTTTCCTATGGCACATATCCATCGTGGCTATACACATAGGAACAGAGGCAGTCCTATACCCAACGTGGCAAGCCCCATTTGCGCCATAAAGGTAACCTCTAACAAGCTAGAAAAGGTCCTATTCTGAGCTAAAGTCGAGCCATATGACCCTCACGGTTGCCTGCCGGGCCCCACTTTTTGCCGACAGATAAGTCCTTATGGAGGGCCGAGAGCAACATGAGCAAAGGTCATTTGCACTTTAGCCCTATGGAACAGTTGTTATAAATCATGTTACTCACTTTGTTCCATAGTATCATTCATCAACATGTAGGTCAAGTTCAGTTAGAGCACTAGCAATCTACCCACATGCATTTAACCCATAGGAGACAAGGAACAGGATAAACAATCACTAGGATATCCTTACGGGTATCAAAATTAGACACATGCAAATGAGTAATTGATTAAGGTGAATAGGACATCAAGGAAGGCCCATGCTATACTTGCCTTGGTTAGCAAATTCCTGCTGGTCCTGCTGGTCATCGAAGAAATCTTGGTCACCGACGTTCTCCTCACCGTCTCTAACGCGACCAACACGGCAACATACAACATTCCAAAGGCATTCATGCAAAGCAAACAATCCTATAATTAGAACAGTACACCAACAGTATAGAAACAAGATGAAATGTTTATAAAAGAATCGTGTCTCGCTATGATCACGTCAACGCGAAGTTCACTTAAAAACGAAGCTAAAACGCGGAACTTATGAATTAAACGGCATTTCCTATAGTACTTTATTTAATTAAACCTAACCATGAAATTTAAAAGTTGCAAAATTGAGTAACAGTGGTACTAACACGTAGCTTATGAAATTACGAAGCTAATGCAATTTGAACGGATCAATTCGGAGCTAAAACGTAATTTTTATGAGCAAAACAATTCTAGTGGCATTTCTGTAAATACTGAAAACGTATTTTGAACTAAAACAGTGAAATTTACGCTTTCCAAACGAGAGAGCGTACTCGGGGAAATGCGCTAAGGACGGCGGGTTCGATTACATGAAAACAGAGGGTCTCTTTAGCAAAGTTACACGCGAAGGGTATCGATAACGGTGGCCGTTGGATCAAGATCGGATGGTCTAGAAACAGATGGGAGGAGAGAGAAAGGCGCGGCGCGGAACAGGGCAGCAGCGGGGGCGCCATTGCCGGGCGTGCATGGAGGTCGCGGAGTGAGTGGTACAGGGCTAGGGGCCACGGTTGAATAACCGAGGCACCGGGAGTCATGGGGTGAAGGGGAACTCGCCAAGGCCAAGAGCGCTGGCCGGGAACGCGGGCGAAGCGAGGTGGCGGCCATGGCCGGGCGGCAAGGAGGTTGATGGCGCTTTCATGGATTGGGCGCTAGAAGCCATGAAACTCGAAATAAAGCGCATGGGGAGAAAGAGGGAGCACGGCAAAGCTCACACAATGGGAAAATCGGAGTCGTTGGCGGCTCAAGATGGTTGTCCGCGCGGAGGGGAGGACGGCGGATCCCGACGACCTCGGGCGATGGTGCGCGGCTTCCTCGGTGCACGGCAAACGCGAAAGTGAGAGCGGGGGCAGCAGGAGGGGCGGAGACGGCTCGGTGCCGATTTAAAGCGGCCGGGCGAGGGGGGCACGCTCCACGACGCGTGAGGAGCGGGCGCAGCATGATCAAATGGCGATTTCTCCCAAGGCGTGCTGGTGTTGCCGGAGGAGGAGGAAGGCGCCGACACATGGGGGCTGGCCGTCGGTGGTGAGGGGAAAGGAGGGGCTTGGCGGCGGTTGCTACCAGGTGGGCCGCCCCAGAAGGTATGTGGGAGGGTAAAAGAGAAGGCATGGGTCGGCGGTTGAGTTAGGCCAGCCAGGTCAAGGAAAGAAAGAATGGCCAACAGGCCGAATTGAGGAAGAAAGGGAGGAAAATATTTCCTTTATCTTTTCAAATCAATTTCAAACTCATTTTCAAAAGGTTTTTTTAAAACCTTTTAGCATTTGAAACAAAACCACTCATCACAAAAATAAATATGCATCAGCATGAATGCATCAACATGTTTCTATCCTTATATTTACTTTTAATTTCATTAAAAAAAATATTACTTCCTAAATTCAAATTCCCACAAAATACAAAATTAATCACTTTCTCCTATTTCAAAAATATGCAAAATTTAGGGTGTTACACCAATGGTCTTCTCAAGTTCTATTCGTGGGCAGATTTTTTAAGTATGAAAAGAAGGTTCACTTTCTTGCTCATGTAATTTTCTTTTTTCTATAATTTTTCCATGTACTTGTTCTTATTTTTCTTAATATATAATAGGTCTGTGTCTGTAGGTTGCAACACAACAACAATGATATTCAGAGACAATTTATCTAAGCAATGATATCAAATAATCAGCTCAATCATATTACATCACCTTACATCCACTCAATCATATTAAACCATCGTACATGCGTGATGTTTGTATATTCATTCAACATCATACACCATAAATATTTCTATCGCGGTTGCTAACATAGAACCATCACATCAGAAAAATGTTGATCTAAGCAAAAAAATTTGAAGCATCTATAGGAACTTAGGTCGTTGAGATAATTATTACGAAACCAATATGAGTTCTACGTGATGTGGATGGGACAATGCACAAGTGCACCGTACGGTGATGACACATCGGAAGGAGCACCCTGTTCGCTTGATCGTTTCTGTGGCTTATAAGCCAGCTGATGCTGTTTTGTTGTGAGAGAAAAACATTGTATCATGGCTGATAAGCATGGCTGATACGATCAAGCAAACAGGGTGGAGATTGACTGATGTATATGCTTTTGATTTTAGATACACTTGTCAATTCAACAATGCACACTACTATTTTGGGTAACACTTGCGTGCATTTCAATACTTTTTTCTTCAATGACACCGCCAAGACCTTGGCACCCAGGAGCTGCTAGAGTCCGAGATTATAGGACTGCAAGAGCAAGTAGCCAGCTTTATCATGGGTGAGGTGGTCGCAAATATTGTTCTAATTCAAAGTGAGTTAATTTAAATTGTTATATATATTAATTTTATTGAATCATGTGATATATCGATTCAAACTCATTGTAACTCAAGTATAATCTTGATGGCAGTGAGATATATGTGATGCATTATTAATATCAAATGTAAAATATCAGATAGTAACCTTTGTATATATAAATTAGGAAATAAAGGTCACTACATGTTGAAGCGACTAACCCGGCAATGAGTACCATCCTATCACTTCCGGGTAGAGGATAGACTCGACAGTGACCCTCATCTTATCATTGCTGGGTCTAGCCTTGCGTGACAGTGATATATTACTTTCACTGCCGAGTCCGATTCTAGCAGTGATGCTACGTTTGAACCTGACAATGATCCATAGATCAGAAAAAAATTCGTTTTTTAAGGCATACCTTAAAATTAGATAGCATTATTCTGCAAAGAGAATCAGTGTAGAAGATGTAACCACCTTGTTGAAATCAAAGCTCGTGGAGAAAGGGTCCGAGCCTCAGTAGCGCCTCAGTTCCTGTGACTCCCTGTGAGAGCGAATTTTCTAGAATTTAACGACGTTATGCTTTTAGTGTGTCACACCCAAATTTAAAGACAAATCTGGATATAATCCATATGTGTGCCCAGGAGTCAATTACACACATACAAAGACAAATTAAACGAGAATACCAAGCACAGTGCTTTATTACATCACGAATATTTAATCCATTACATAAATATATCAAAGTCTAGCAAGCAGAAATAAATAAAGATAACTCCATGGCACCTCTGTAGCCACAGGGACGGTCGACTGGTTGATCGCAAGACTAATAATCCTCAGGAAAGTCCTCATAATCATTGCCATCTGTTACCCATCCGAGATTTTTATCCAAATAATAAAAAATAGACAAGCATAAGTACATCTCGTACTTAACAAGAATAACATGGGTTATGAAGCTTAAAAGGCCGACACTGGTTGTAGCTAGCATTTTTATTAAGTCACAAATTTTAACCCTAGATTAACATATAGTTGTGCTTAAGCCCCAGTTATACCACAACTGGAACGAGGTTCTTTGCCGAGGGCCGGACACGCTCGGCAAAGAGGCCTTTGCCCTTGGCAAAGGCTTTGCCGAGAGTTGCTCTCGGTAAAGGCCGGTCGGCATAGTATCTCATGGCAAAGGCTACTTTGCCGAGAGCCGCATCTCGGGCTCTCGGCAAAGGATTTGCCGAGGGTTAGCCGGCCGTCGGCAAAAATTTTCGCCGTGACGGCGAGAGGTCACGGTAAAGTTGATCTTTGCCGAGAGCCTTAGCAAGCTCTCGGCAAAGAATTTCTGAATTTTTTTCCAAAAACTTTTGAGTGGCGTCTGTCGAGAATAGCTCTCGGCAAAGAATATTGACAATTTTTTAGACATTTTTGCCGAGAGCTATGGCTCAGCTCTCGGCAAAGGCTTCTCTCTTTTTCGAGGGCTATGGTCATGTGTTTCAAGCAAAGCTGGGATTCTGTGTGTTCCAGATTCCCAGCTTTGCCGAGGGCATGACCATAGCCCCTCGCAAAGCCACAACCAGCTTTTTATTTTTTTTTTTGTTTTTTGCATTTCGGTCAACAAATAAACATATATATGACATCCACATCACAATAAGCACATCCACATATCAATAACCACATCCACATCACATAATTCACATCCACATCACATAGAAGTCTCAAGTTCAAGTCACAAATAAATCTCGACACATAGACAACCACAAGTGTAAAGTTCGACAAGCAACATAAACAAGAGGCATAGGAGGCGCTTAAACTGGTCACGGCGACGACGGTGCGGGCCGAGAAGGCGCCAGCATGCGATCTGGGGAGTTGACAAGGAGAATGTTAGGGTCGTTCGACGCCGCCATGAATGACGCTACACAAACAAAGAAGATGCGAACGTGTTAGACAACATAAATAGATAACCAAGCACTACATGTACTTTTTACCACCACGACCACACCACCACCACCACCACCAACCACGCGACACCACCACCACGACCACACCACCACCACCACGCCACCACCACACTATTATTACCACCACCAACAAGCACACCACCCACCACCACCACCACCACCACCACCACGCCACCACCACAACCACACCACTACTACCACCAACAACAACCACACCACCACGCCATCACCTCCACCAACCACGCAGCCACCACCACCACCACGACCATGCCACCACCACCACCAACCACGCCGCCACCACCACCCACAACCATCACCACTAGCACTAGGTTTCACTAGGTTTCACTAGGTTTCACTAGGTTTGACATTTAGAGAAACTAAAACATTTGTCATACTCACCGGAGTAGAATCAAAGTCGAGGTGGAGGTGTAACTGCAATGATCGAAAGCAGAACTGTGGGACCGTTCCACCTTGGGTCATCAGACCTCTTATCTTCGCCCTGCATTTAAGATGCACTTTAGTCTTCCAATAGGTGTTCTCTAGAGGGTGCTTGTTCTCCACACAGAAGTACTCCACAACGGTCTTCATATCGGAGTAGTAGGCCTGAAGCAACCCCATTAATCGGGTGTGGGATATGGACAAGTTGCTTCCCAGCTTAGTGTATTCTTCCTCGGTCGATACAATAGTAGGGGGCGGCACAACTAGTGGTGGAGCATGGGATGCTTGCTCAGACTGACAAGGGGCAATTCTCCTGCTCCTATGGAACCTCCTCAACTCGCACCTTCTTGCAAGGGGCAATTCCTTCGGTGCTCTTGCAGGCAGTGTTCTTGGCACGAGGCATCTACAAAGTTAGAATAGAACAATAATTTAGAATAGAGTAAAGCGAAAGAAGCATAAAATTTTAGCAAATAACAAGACTAAGGTAGAAGCATGAAACAAGTGAAGCAAAAGATGCTAAAATGACCATTACTAATTAGGCTTGCGTTCTACAGTCAACACAGGCTTTGATACCAATTTGTCACACCCAAATTTAAAGACAAATCTGGATATAATCCATATGTGTGCCCAGGAGTCAATTACACACATACAGAGATAAATTAAAGGAGAATACCAAGCACTGCTTTATTACATCACGAATATTTAATCCATTACATAAATATATCAAAGTCTAGCAAGCGGAAATAAATAAAAATAACTCCATGGCGCCTCCATAGCCACAGGGACGGTCGACTGGTTGATCACAAGACTAATAATCCTCAGGAAAGTCCTCATAACCATTGCCATTGGTTACCTATCCGGAATTTTTATGCAAATAATGAAAAATAGACAAGCATAAGTACATCTCGTACTTAACAAAAATAACATGAGGTTATGAAGCTCAAAAGGATGACACTGGTTGTACTACGGTTAGCATTTTTATTAAGTCACAAATTTTAACCCTAGATTAGCATATAGTTGTGCTTAAGCCCCAATTATACCACATGATCATATAAACAACATTTTATCTCATAATTAATCAGCAAAGCAACAATAATTGTGAGTTTTCCGAGCCGCTCGTGTCCGTGAGCACGGCTGTTATAACAGTTTTTAATACTCTACAGAGTTTGTACATCCGTGATTTACTCTTTCGCTCGAGGTAGCTAATCTCTAAACCCCCTTCCTAGGGAGGTCAGCAGGGTTTACTATGAAGCTTTTCAAAGGTTTCCCTAACAAGTTAGTAGCCGCTAGGATTCCTCGGTAAGCAGATGTAGGAACCTCCCTTTCGAATGACACAATTCCTTTGCGGCTATACACATAGGAACAGAGGTGTCCTACACCCAAAGTGGCAAGCCCCTTGTAACACCCTAAAATTTGCATGATTTTAAAATAGGAGAAAATAAATTAATTATGTATTTTTGTGAGCATTTAAATTTAGAAAAATAATAATTTTGTTAAAAATAAAATTGAATATAGGTTTACCTACATGTTTATGCATTCATGCTCCTGCATATTATTTTCGTATTGTGTGGTTTGAAATTGGTTTAGAAAAGGAAAAGGATTATTCTCACCCTCCTTTGACTTTGGCCCGCCGCAGCCCAGCTCGGCCAACTCCTGCGCGCCCCATTTCTTCCGCCGGCCCGCTCTTCCTCTTTGCGCTGCCGCGGTTCTCTCTCGCTCTTGGGCCGCTCGCTTCCCTTGTTTTCCCGCAACTGGCCCAGCTTCGCCCACGACCCAGCAAACCACGCCGCTCGGGCATCTCCTTCTCTCTCGGTCGCTGCCGTGCCGGGCCCACATGACAGCACTGTCTTCCTCCCATGTCCGCACTAGAGTCTTCACTGTTGTCATCGCCGATTCGACTCCGCCTCTGGTACGCCATGCCTGGCGTGACCCGCAAGCCAGCTCCATCCATAAATAGTAGCCCAAGCTCACGCCGCCTCCCTATCCTGCCCTAGAGCAAGCCTTCGCCCTCGCCTAGAGCTTGCAGCCATCGCAACCCTAAGTTCCACAGCCATCGTCGGGTTCGAGCAGCCGCCACGAGCCATCGTCGGTTCCCCACTCTTGTTTTCGGTCTCGGTGAGTTCGCCTTGATTTCCTGTCTCCCCGTGCTCTTGTTTCTCTCAGTCGTGGACCATAGGCCATGAATCGCTAGCGTCGCCCGCTCCGACCATGGCGCCACCGCAGTCCAGCTCGCCTCCGGCCACTTCCCCCTCCCGAATCAATCCTGGCCGCTCGAGTCTAATCCAACGGCCGGTATCACCCGATACCCCTTCGCCGGTCATTTTTGCAAAAAGGTGCTTATAACTATTTAGATCTCAACCCGCCGTCCCTGCAATTTTGTTAAAGAGCCCCTATGTTTCTTTGTTTTCATGCCCGCGGTCTCTAGTTCGGTTGAAAATCTAATTTTAATTATTTTAAATTCGAAAATCAAGTTTAATCTATTTACAAGATTGCCACTACCTTCTGTAGGCCATAAAATCTCTATTTTAACTCCGATTTGGTCCGTTCAACGTTCGTAATTCCATAATCTACATGTTCATACTACTATTAAGTATGTTTCAACTTTTAAAATTTAAGATTAGATTTAATCTATTATTTTACTAAAAGAAATCTTGTTTAATTCATAACTTCTTCGTTTTAGCTCTGATTTTTGTGATCTTTGTGTCTATATGTTCGTAGTGAGAAATAGATTCATTTTATAAACTTTTTATCTTGATTTTATACTGATTAGTGTACTGTTCTAACTTATAGCTTTTGTTTGCTATGCATGATTGCTTCTGGATGCTTGTATGTTGCTGTGGTTATCGAGTAAGACGGTGAGCAATTCGTGGGTGAACAAGAGTACTACTTTGACGAGTAGGATCAGCAGGAGCACTTTATTCAAGGCAAGTATAGCATGGGATTATCCTTGTTTCCTATTCACCTTAATACATTTAATTCATGTTGCATGTGTCACCTTGATAGGGATTTCTTAGAATTGAACTTATACCCTATCTCCTATGGGATATGCATTGGGTAGCTTTGCTAGTGCTCAATTAAACCATGATCGTGTAATTTGACTAATGGTATATGCAATAAACATTAAAATATAACTTTTAGCAACATGGAACAAGGGGGCTAGAGCATTGGACTATTTTATGGTACTCTAGATTCCTCTCCCTAAGGACTTATCTATAAGTGATCATCCGGGACTTACAGTACTGCTGTGACGGCTACATGGCTCTGGCTTTAGCTCAGTATGAGGACCTTTTTTAGCTTATTAGTGGTTACCTTTATTGGTGTAAGAATGGCTTGCCGAGTCAGATATAGTGCGACATCTGTCCCCATGAGTATAGGCTACGCATCAATGTGCCATCGGGAAGGGGGCTATACATCTGTTTGCCGAGTGAATCTAATGGCCCTAACTTGTTAGACGAACCTTTGAAAGGCTTCATAGTGAACCCTATCGACCTTCCATGGTAGTGGGTTAAGAGGCTCGTGACCTCGGGCGAAAGGGTAAATCACGACTCACAGTGAAAGTGTACAACCTCTGTAGAGTGTAAACCTGGTATATCAGCCGCGCTCACGGTCACGAGTGGCCTTGGAACATTTATGGAATAGATGATCATTAAGTATTATCTGTTTATGCTATTCATTATTCATGTTTACATTGATCATGTGTTTTACTTTAGGATTGAAACAACTTGTTGCTACTCTTATGCTAAAATTGTGACAATTAAAAGCTGAATGCTGTTAAACCTATGTCAAGCCTTTTGAGCCTCATGAACCCCATGTTACACTTGTTGAGTACGACATGTACTTACGCTTGTTTATTTTCAATATTTGGATAAAAATCTCGGATGGGTAACAGATGGCTATGGTAATGATGACTTCCCAGAGGAATACTAGACTTGTAGTCAACCGGTTGACGTCCCTGTGATATGGAGCTTCCGCGAGAGATTTATCTTTATACTTCCGCTATATTTATGTGAAGACTCTATCTTATATTTCGTGATGTAATAAACATTTGTGATGATACTATTTATAATTTGTCGGCTTATGTATGTGACTGATCTATGAGTGCACATAAGATTTTGCATCCCATTTTATCCTTAAAATCGGGTGTGACACCCCTTTTGCGCCCTTTCAGGTAACCACTAACAAGCTAGAAAAGGTCCTGCTACTGGCTAAAGCCAGAGCCATGTGGCACTCCCGGTTGTACTGTAAATCCTAGCTTTTGCCGACAGATAAGTCCTTAGGGAGGGCCAAGAGCATCATGATAAAACAAGAGCTCACTCGCCCTATGTCCAAGTTGCTAAAAAGCAAGTTTTAACATTTGTTGCTTATAACCATTAGTCACTGTTTAGATCAGGTATAATTATGATGAGCCCTAGCAACTACCCATATGCAAGTATAACCCATCGGTAACTATGTACAAGATAACAAAAACTAGGATGTCCTTACGGTATCAAATTGACACATGTATATGACTAATTAGTTAAATGGTGAATAGGACAACAAGGAAATCCCATGCTATACTTGCTTTGATCAACGAACTCCTGCTGGTCCTGCTGGTCATCGAAGTATTGGCCTTGATCACCGTCGTAATGCTCAATGTCTATACTCGATCAACAATTAAGCAACACACATACATCCACACAATCATGCACAAGCAAACAAGAGATATGATTAGAACAGTACACCAACAGAGGAAAACATGTTTAAAAAGCATATAAAATTATTCTACACGTCTCTATGAAAACATAGACGCAAAAATCACCGAAATCGGATCTAAATGGTAAAGATATGATGAAAATGGGCTCTAGATGGCAAACCCGTAAATAACGCGGACTAATTTACGAATTAAATAAATCAAATTCGGCATTTTGAATCTGCTGAGGACTGCAGGCGTAAATATGAAGAAACTGAGGGTCTCTTAACAAATTTGCCGGCGAAGGGGTATAGATGAATCTGGGCCTTCGGATTAGATTTGGATGGCTCAGATTAAAAGAGGGAGAGAAGGGAGCAGCCGGCCAGAACAGTGCCTCCGGCGCGGCTGTTGGCCATGGCCGGCGGCCAAACCTCGCCGGAGTTCATGATACGACGCCCTACGCGCCACGGAGACGCGAAACGAGGGCATGAGAAGAGAGCAGGGATGAGGCGTACTCATCTAGGGTTTCAACAAGGCCTGAGAAGAAGGCCAGCGGGGCACAGCCATGGCCGGCGGCGAGATACCTCGCCGGCGCACACGAACCGGCCCTAGAGGCCATGAATGAATTCGGGAATCGCACGGTAAGAAAGAGGGGGAAATGGGGATTCTCACCGCAGACTAAAACTGAGGCAAAGCCGGACCGGAGATGACGAACGGCTAGGAATGGCGAACGACGAGCTCCTGCAAACGTCGGCGGCGTGACATGAGCGACCGAAAGTGAAAAACGGAAAACGAAATGCATTCTCGGCTTTGTCACCACGTCGCAGACCTCGTCAATGAGTCGCAGGCGACGGAGAGGCGGCAGAACGGCGGGGCGAAGTCGGCGGCTGCGAGCTAGGGCTTCACGTCGGCGCTGCGTGCTCGGTGGAGGCACTGGTGGCGTGTAGATGGGAAAAGGGAGTGAGAAGGGGGTGCGGCGGCTCTTATAGAGCATCTTGGCGTGGATTTGGTTCGGCAGCTGCGACTCGAGCGCAGGGGAAGGAGGGAGGTAGGGGGTGGCACTGTAGCGACGGGCCCCGTGCGTCAGTGAAACAGAGAGAGGGAGAGTGGGAGGGCGCCTATGCGCGGCTTGGCTGCGGCTGCTCAGCTAGGCCGGCCCAAGAAGGCAGCGCGCGGGCCTGCGGGAAAGGTGAACGGAAGCAGGCCAGCCGGGCCAAAACCGACAGAGGGAGGAAGGAAAAGAATTTTCCTTTTCATTTTATTTTCAGAGTTTTACAAATCCAGTTTCCAAAGCATTTGAAATCCTTTTTCTGATTTGGTCAAAACCAGTCGTCACATAAATAAAAATGCAGCAGCATAAATGCATCAACATGTATCTATCCTTATAGTGAATTTTAATTTCATAAAATTATTATTTCCCTAAATTCAATGCTCACATAAATACATAATTAAATTAATTTCACCTATTTTGAAATGATGCAAATTTTAGGGTATTACATAGTGTTAGGCAACGTTCCTATTGACAGTGAGGCGTCTGTGGTGACTTCGTCAATCTCGAGGATTCGCCAATCCAGTCTTCGAAGATGTTCATAGGGGTAGGGTTTACGTATGTGCGTTCATAGACGTGAGTGTACGTGCGTTGTGATTGTCTACGTTATATTGTGTAATTCACAAAAAAAGGAAATCAAAGCTCGTGACTTATTCAACATCCATAGGTGCCGATACAATTGTTGGAATTATTTGATGTATACTTGGAGGCTAATTAAGGGATTAGATTAGATGCCCTTTTGCCAAATGAAAGATGGTCTTTCAATTAGCGAATAGAACAAATAGAGAATATAATGGACACGAATTTGTATAGCATGCTACTTGGAACCCCACAGGTTCTAATGGTGTTGGTTTCCAACCTACCGAGTGAT
This sequence comes from Miscanthus lutarioriparius, assembly GCA_904845875.1. NCBI lineage: Eukaryota > Viridiplantae > Streptophyta > Magnoliopsida > Poales > Poaceae > Miscanthus > Miscanthus lutarioriparius. The sequence goes on from CAJGYO010000538.1 coordinate 123,498, forward strand.
ACATGGTCACACTGAAATGCTTTAAGCAGCACCAATGAATTCTACAGAATAATAAGTTACAGATAGGCTAAGAAAAAATTTATATACTGCCCGTTGCATGAATGTGCATGTTTGAAGTTTCCTGCTAAGGTTAACAGGCGAAAGGTGGCCTATCTTTGCCCAAAGCACTTGTCTTGAGTTTGTAAAAAGTTGGCAGCACTTTGGAAAGGTATGGAAAAGGCAAAGTGTCATGAAAGTTGATACAGCCCCATTATCTCCAAATTGTCCTGACCATGACCGTAAAATATTCAGAGTATGTGCGAGTTAGGCCCTTCTGCGGTCACTTTGATGTGACTGCTGTCAGCACTTAGCATGTGTCCTGTGTGTGTAACTAAGCTCAGTAACTGGACGTTTACCAAGTAACAATGTCAGTGTGTGACTTCAACGCAGAGTGTATCCAGAATTTTGCATAAGTTAACTACTGAAAACAAATCTTCCCTTTTCCAAATTGCATCCTTTGAGATTTGAACTTCTATTACTTTTGTAAAGATACGTATGAAAAAAAGCACCTATATATAATATTATACCTTGCTTTTGTTGTAGTGAATAAAGTTGTGTTTCAGGACTGAGGTTATGTCCATGCTAAAACAAAACTTCGGTTGCTAGAGATAACAGTGGTAGATGAGATGTTTGCTAGATTGATCTCAGTATTTGATGTACATTTCGCGCGGTTACTTATAAAGATCACGACTGCAAAGAGCATATCTACTACATCCATTAGTATTTGATGTTAACGTCGTCAAATAATAATGGATTGAGGAGTATAAATGTCACTAAAATCTCTATAGAGAGAACAATGATGGTACGTAAATAATGTTGTTAAACCAACATGCATGATTACCTGTAAAATGTGAACACGATATATATCTTAGTGGTATTTGTAAAGTTGAAGAGTGGTCGAACTATATGTATCCATCGAGTCACTCGTATATATTATCATTTTTTTTAGCACGGAAGCATAAAATGTGCACCCCTTTTTCCCAATTCGTTCGTGGCTTGTTAAAGATGCGGCCCGGGCACTTCTGTGACGTCTCACTTTATCGTTGGATTGGACAAACCTCGAGGCCATTGTCGTGACAACACATGACAGCCACTCGCTTATGCTCGGCAAAGGATAAGACACGCATTTAGGAGCTAATTAAGCAAGCCTTTTTTATATATATATATATATATATATATATATATATATATATATATATATATATATATATATATATGTGTGTGTGTGTGTGTGTGTGTGTGTGTGTGTGCGCGCGCGCGCGCGCGCGTGTGTAAAAAGCCTCAGGAGCTGCTAGGCTTTGTTGAAGCTACTAGTACTATATGTGTGTGTGCGTGCGTGCGCGTGTGTGTGTGTGTGTGTGTAAAAAGCCTCAGGAGCTGCTAGGCTTTGTTGAAGCTACTAGTATAGCTGATCTGGTATGTAACCATGTATAGAAAAGTTAAATTCTCCGAGAAAAAGAGGTGCCTAATAAAGAGTTGTTGCGTTGATCAAACAAGCATAACTAGGACACATCCTTTTTCAAACGGAATCATGAAGAGGGACCCTTAATATTCTAGCTTAGAACTAATAGAAAAATATATATACGAAATTTTGGTCGCATGAATATTGTTTGGCAGACCCCACTACTACAAACACAGTTTCTAGAGATGGGCATAGATATGAGACCGTCAAGCAAACCACCTCTAGCAAGACGCCTATGTTGATCAAAATTTGCACAGGCGGTAGACTTGCTCGTCTCTGAAAATTAATGTAACAAACAAAAAGAGCGTCCACTCCAGCGAACCCACCGTGCAAGCCTAAGGGCCCTGGCCACTGTGTGTCATCTTCACCACCAAATCCGACCCAATGTTGCCGGGCATACCATAGCCCTACCAAATTCGCCTCGTACATCCTCACATACGAGCCACTCACTAGATCTGATCTAGCGCCACCACACAACCTCACTGTCCCCCACCTAGATCCACACGCCACCACATCGAGTCTGTCCTGTGAGGAGAGGAAGAGGTAGAGGAGTCAGGAGATAGAAAAGATAGAGAGAGTATGTAACCATGGGTCTGCAGGGCCTCCCGCGCTAGAGGTGATCTTGGTGGTGTGGCACTCGGTGCAGGCCTTGGGTTCACTAGAGGCTGAGGGGTGCTGGTTCAGATCTAGCGTCCCGCTCCGTTGCTTTGGCAAAAAATAGCACAATTAGGATCCACATCCACCATTCAGGCCATAGTGTAAGGATCATGTGCCTATGATCCATATCTTTTAGTTTTGGTGATTGAGATAACAACGCAAGCCTAGGACTCAAATGTGTATTAAATATGCATTTGAAAGGTTATAATAGGTCCTAGCGATGCAAGAAAAGTGGCACAAAATGTCAGAAAAGAAACATATCAAAATAACTTAGTACGCAGAAGGTGCACACCTGGAGTCCGATCCACATCCACCGTTCGGGCCACATATCTAGCGGGGAAACCTTGGATCATAACTCACCTTCTCAATAGAAGAGTCCATCTCTAGTGTCACGATCGACGGATCTAACACCACAAGACCAATCCCATCCTCCATTCCTCCTCTAGCTCTAGGCTCGTGGAATCCCGACCTAACCCTCCAACGCATGCTGCCACTCCAAGGGCTGTGCGCTAGAGAGGGGGCGAAGCCCTCATGGCACTAGATGAGAGAGAGTGACGGGGAGAAGGTGGCGGTGGTGAGGATGGAGGGTTGAGGTGGCATGGTGTGTTTGAGAGAGCAAGAGGCGATGTGTGTTAGTAGAAAGGATACTAGGAGAGAGAAGTGAGAGGTCAGGGTTTCAGAACAATTTCTATCTGTGAGCCAACATAATGGGTCGGCTGGGCCTTGGTCTATTTACTGAGAAGGGCCGCTTAAGAGTCCTGTCTCTGAAAATATGCTCTATTTTTATAGGCGGACCCCTTAAATGATATGTCTCTATTAATTGGTTTTATGAGGTGTTTGTTTGTTGGGTCTTTTGACATCCTCTGAAAATAGCTAGGTATTTTTGGAGACTGGGACAATTTTAGCTTGCCTTTGTAAGTAAACGGTTGTGTATCCTAAGATTATTTTTGTATTAGTGCCTATATAGAATAGAGAATCAAAGCAATATATATGGAAGAGGTTTATAGTGTAAGTAGTGGTGCACTTGGTCCAACGGCAAGTGAAACAACTCATCAAACCATGAGTTTTATTTATTTGGGCACAAACCAAAATAACTTATCCCCCACATATAATGTAACCGATCAAGATTTATCGGTTCCTTCAAGTGCTAGTTAATAAATGTGGGAAACAAATGCATCCGTACAGTTGTATTTTTCTTGAATTGCATGAATCTCAATGTAGAACGAATAATGTGGTGCAACATATTCCTTCCATTTCAAATTGTAAGTAGTTTCGATTTTCTAGACACAATTTTTGCTAAGCACCTAGATATACGCTATATCAATCTAGATACATCGTAGAAAAGTTAAAATACCTTAAAATTTGGAATAAAGTAAGTACCTGTAGTAGCTAGGGAAAAAAAATAGGTCGATAGTGCAACCGTGGAAGCGTCCCGGCATGGTAGGTAGCACTAGCCCATGCCATTTTCTTGTTCACGCGTGTGGTACCAAAAGTACCAAAGCCATGCATCAAGATACGGCGGTATGGCAAAACTTAGATTTGCCATCATATCATACGTGCCCACGAAATTCCAGGCCATGCATATCCATGACCAAAAACTATAGCCATTGATGCAATTGGCCCTATCAGCTGCGGGCATATATGCATGGGACATTGCGTGGTCCTTGTTGGACCAAACGTGCATCACACATGCAAACCTTTTCCCTGAACACAAACTCTAGTAGGCTGCTATAGTACGTACCTGTGTAGTGCATATGGTGCGGATGCATTTTTCGTATTATTAATTTTCTGCTTCTTATTTAATTTGTTGCAAGCAATTTTTTCATGCAAAGAGAGCTAACTATACACAACGTTATTACTTATTACTGAATTTCAGTGTACTAGATTTTTTTCTTAAATACGCAAAAGATTTGTGCATCTTTGTAATTAAGGTAGAAATGTTCGATACAAACAACGCGCTTCTGCAGAGCGCCCTAGCAGGTCTACGATTACAGTCGTGGGCTGGACCATTGTAGCAAACAGATATTCAGAAAAGTATGCAGGGTGCAAGGATATCTGTAGAAGCACGGGGCCTGTTCGGCAGGACTGAAAAATACTGTTCCGGCTGATTGTTGTGAGAAAAAAATACTGTTATAGCATGACGTGAACAATAATTTCATGAGGTGGCTCGCCAGCCAGCCAACCAGCCACCAGCCAGCCGAACACTGCCATGGTATGTGATCGTAAATAGTACGTGGAAGAAGAAGCACCTATTTTCTTACATGCTTTTGAGAAGAAAGTAGCGTGGCACTTCTCCCCTTTTAAGACCAAAGGAATAACATATAATAAATAAGGTGTGGCAGGGGGATAATAATAAGGATTATTATAATATAATACAAGCATTATGGGATACACGTACGAAGTGATTTATTAAGTGTATATATAATGCTTGTCAAAAGAATAGACCATATCATGTGATAAGGATCGGAGAGACAACTCATACACACATGCTGTTGTACCACAATCTCACTCAGATTTCGACAGATATCGTCAATTTTTATAAAAGAAAAGTCGTCGTACACGACAAATTCCCAACTTACACTTTCTCCATCTATTTTAATGAGACGCTGTGAGGGATGCATGCTAGCAGGAGATAGATATACAATATACAGATCTTAATATCACTGCCGGTTCAAAAATAACCCTTTACTGTCGGATTTTAAACCGGCAGTGGTATACCGGTAGTGATGTAGGATTGACATCACTGATGGTTCTTATGAACCGACAGTGATGTGAACCGACAGTAATGTGGTTTCTAAAAAAGCCAAAAAATTCATTGAAAAAATAGGAATTTTTTTTAATACCAGGAGAGGCACCCTTTGGACAGCCACACGGGTCGCGTCGAAGTTACAAGTCAAGCGATTTTTCACCGAAAAAGCGCGTGCCCATGGCCACCGGAGCTCGAACCCCTGTCGTCACAAGCCAAGCGTCTTCGGCTCGTAACCACTCCACCTGCAAGCTGTTTGTGTCCAAATGAGATTTTCGTCCTAGCCATTTTATGTTCATCTAATTTTAAAATGAGTATTTTGGACCCTAAACGAATTAAAATAAAAAAGTTGTCAACTACAAAGTTTTATAATTTTTCGAGATCTACAACTTTCATTTTGGTAGTTTCCCATCTGAGGTCGTTTATAAAATTTAAATTTCAAATTTAAGGAATTCAAATGTAGTTTTCCATGATAAGATAATTTCAAATCAAAAAGTTACCAACTATAAGGTTTCGTAACTTTTTGAGATCTACAAATTTTGTTTTTACTATTTATCCATCCGAGGTCGTTTAAAAATTTCAAATTTTTAAAATTCAAACGTAGTTTCCTTGAGAAGATGATTTCAAATCAAAAGTTGTCAACTACAAAGTTTCATAGCTTTTGGGATCTACAACTTTTATTTTGGTAGTTTCTCCATCCGAGTTCATTTACAAAATTTAAATTTTCAATTTTAGAAATTCAAACGTAATTTTCCTTCACAAGATGATTTCAAATCAAAAAGTTGTCAACTACACAGTTTCATAACTTTCCGAAATCTACAACTTCTATTTTAATCATTTGATCATTTATTCATTCGACATAGTGGTAGTAACATTGTTCACAAATGTTACATATCACTCTTATTGTTTATAAAACTATAAGAGAGATATGTAAATTTTGTGAACAATGTTATTACTATTTTATCAGATGAAGAAATCACCAAAATAAAAGTTGTAGATCTTGATAAGTTCTACAACTTCTATGCTCATGATTTTTTCAGCTGAAATCATTTAGTGTACCAAAATGATGTTTGAAATTGTTATTTTTTAAATTCAAAATTCAAATAGATAAAACACAGTCACATGAAAAGATGGATAAAATAATAGCGGTAAGAACATAATAAATTGATAGAGCATGATTTTAGAATTTTTTAGAAAAAAAATCATCAAATTTGAAGTTAGTACGGGAGAGAAAGACTAGTTACAAGTTTTAGTCAGAGATTAAAAAGAGAAATCAGAGTTCTTCAACAGTTTCAAATTTTAATTTCAAATAGCATTTTCAAGTAGTAAATGATCTCAAATGAAAAAGTTTTGAACTATAAAGTTGTATAACTTTTCGAGATCTACAACTTTTGTTTTGGTCGTTTCTCCATCTGAGGCCGTTTAAAAATTTTAAATTTTAAATTTTAGAAATCAAACATAATTTTCATTAGATAGATTATTTCAAATAAAAATATTTGAACATCCAAACGATCTCAAATTAAAAAAGTTTGAACTACAAAGTTGTAGATCTCGTCAAGAACTATAACTTTGATATAAAATTTGTCTTCATCGAACATCATATGAGAAACTTATGAAGTTTTCTTGCAGCATATCACTGTCGGTTCAAGCCACGAACCGACAATGATAGTATCAGTGACGGTTCTTGGCTAAAACCGACAGTGATGACCCAATACCACCGTCGGTTCTTGTCTAAAATCAATAGTGATATGAACCGATAGTGAATACCCGAATATCAGTGTCGGTTGGTCCTATCACTATCGGTTTTAGCCAAAAACCGATAATGATGGTCTATCACTGTTTATCACTACCAGTTTTTTAAAATTCGACAGTGATGTCCAATTCTGTAGTAGTGATATATTATCTTTCCAAGATTCTAAAGAAACATGCTTTAGGGTCTAATGACCAAAAGATGTTGTGCTTATCTCTCTAGCTAGTTGTTAACCTTTCTTATTCCCCCTCATGTTAAGCTAGCTTTCACACGCCACTACTTTATTAAGATGGGAGTGTGGATTTGGAAATCTAAACTAAAGCACAGAAAGGATCTCGTCTCTTTTTCCCAAATGGCATCACCATACACTAAAAGCAAATACCTTTTGATCATCTCCATAGTAAAGATTGCTCCCCCCTTGCCTTCTCCTTTCTACAACCACGAAGTCTTTAATCATATTGATAACATATATAATTAATAGCGCATTGTTCGAATTTGATCACCATCAGCTTCAGATCGGAATGCTCTTGGAGACAGGAGTCATGGTCCATCGATATAAATAGTTGTGTCTACGCACACCTAGAGTGGCTGAGCAAGCTGATCTTACAATAATCTAAAGACAAGAAAGCGTAAAGAGTAGCTGGCCACCACTTCGTCTGCTTTTCGTGGCCGTTCGATCGGCCACGCGGACGGCCCAGATCAGGCGAGCCGCGGTCATTTTTCAAAAAAACCCTTCTTTTTTCCGGAAATCAACCCGCGCTCCAGAATTCCTTTCAGGATATTTTGCAAAAAAACACCTCAGATTATTTTGAAATCAGCCCGCGGTCCAGAACGGATGGCCTCTGGGTTTTTTTTCAAAAAAACCCTTATCTTTGTCGAAAATCAACCCGCGCTCCACAAACCCTCTCATCATTCTTTGCGAAAACCTCATCGGATTTTTCTCAAATCAACATACAGGCCAACTTTGATTATATCTTTTTTTCTAAAAAAACGTGTGGCCAGTGGCCCGCGCGCATGGGCACGCCCGAAGGACTAGTTATATATTATACTCACTGTACGTGACATCCATCGAGAGGGGACATGTGCCCCTACATACATATTGCTACTGGATATATATACTCCAATAGTACATATGCAAATAAAATGAGGAATTGCTATTACAGGCGCCTGTTTTATTTCCAAAAAGTCAGGCGACATTTGCTGGCCAGCGGTCATCTGCTTTAATCTTCTTCCTTCCGCCAGTTCAGCAAAAAAGCAGCAGACAGTGCTCTGAACTCGTCGCCTGTGAGATCAGGCGACTGAAGTCAAGGAGACGTGAATAAAATGTGTACAATTACTATACATGTAGCCAAGTATGATCGAAAAGAGATAAGTGAACCTTACTCAAAATCAGTCTGTTTACAATTTTACTTGCCATAGTATATATTCTTGATTCAGTAAGCGACGTATCTTTGTTAAACTCGATGGTCATTGTAAATCAATATAAGAATTTTTCTAACATCATATATCATGCATTGCAACTTTTTGTCACCATAAAGACCAAATAACAGAAAGAACACTTTTGTATACTTTGATGATTTGTAGTGTACTAGAACAAGTACGTGTGCATTGCAACTGCAGACCTCTAATACACCCTCGTATCTTCGTTTACCTTGCCAACTACTTGTTTTTTTACTTAAAAAATCAAATGGATCATTAAGGCACCAACAATTATTTATTGACCCTTGTAGGATGAGAGGGTCATCTTCATCCATGGGTTAGGTCCGCCCCTGGGTAGAAGTAAATGGACAACAATTCCATTGGCCACACGATAATCTGTGATGAGGAATCTTTTTTGCCGAACAATTTGTTGTAGGAGTAGCATGATAATAACATATATGTTTCTAGTTAACAATTTAATCAAAGTCACACATGAAACTTGGAGAACAAAAGTAACATTAAAAAATAAAATTTTTATGTGGTTTCTTAAAATGAGGTGACTAACAAAGGACAACCTAGCTAGAAGAAACTGGCAGGGGAGTAAATACCTTTGTTTTTGTAGTAGCTTGGAGACTATCCAACACTTATTCTTTGAGTTCCATTTGCTAAGTTTCTCTGGCAGGTATTGATATATATAATGTTTAGTACTGTTCCACCCATATGCCCCCCTTCGGAATATGGGATTTTTTTCTCGTTTATTTACTACATTTTTGTGTAGAATAAATTGGTTCCTATGACATTTATGCATTCCAAAAGTGCTTTTAATGTGGAGAATCTATTTGGAGGTTGGTACAAGCAAGGTGGTCTCTAATAGTGTTTTTCTAAGAACAGGAGGTGGCGGCCTTCCAATCTAGCTCACGAGAAATAAAGTTGTTTTTTAGTGTAATACTAAAACCTTTTTGCGCGTCCTATCCAGAGGGACCCATTGGCTATGCATATGGAGTCAATTGCAGCACAAATGATGATGTGAAGATGCATTCATCCTTGCTTATCATACCTTGGAGTCAGTGGCGCTTGCCTTCTTCATGGATGGCTTGGTTGCCTACCCTCACACGCCACACCACAGGTGCGGCCGCCATGCGAATTTTGTCGGTCGTTTGGTTGATGAGACAAATTAGGCGGCCACAATTTCTCCAAAGCAAAAACTTCAAGAATCCCACCACACTCTGTGGCGCCCAATTTCCACGCCACAAACTGTGGCGCTGCCACACATAGGGGTGGCAATTGATGGCTGGCATCCAAACAGCCTCATGGTCTTTCGCTTTTAGGATTGCAATTTGAACTTTCATGTTGTGAGCCCTGTGAACGTTAGTTTGTGAAACTTTTTTTTGTAATAAGCGTGATCTGATTCCTCTTTTGTGAGGATGAAGCTGTAGATTTTTTCCATTAACTAAAATAACGTACGTATCAACAACGCACAAAACTTTCCTTAGCTTTATGTTAAAAGCCCAATAAATGACGATATCCTTGGCCGAACTAGTAACATCTGTACCTAATCTGGTCTCCATGATAGCACCAAAGAATAAGAAAACATCATTGGCATCATATAATTGGATTGTTAAACCTGGACAGCAATAATTAGGTTACCAATAACATATACACGATTTATGTACTATTGTTGAAATAATAGTCAAGATGGGTGATGTTGTGGCAAGCACTTGCATCCTACATGCCTAGTTGTATATAAAGATGTTTTGAGTTTTGTTCTCCCTAAGGAAGCGGCTAGCTAGCTCCAGTAAGACATATCATTCCATAGTATATAATAATAATGTCATGGCAACACTGATGTAAAGATCTATTTTTCCCATTCCACCTTGTGGGGAGCAGAACATTGCAGCGTTTGTGACTAGTGGTTGCAAATGCATGTTTCACAAACCACGTCAACATTAAACTACTCTCTCCAAATGTGTAAGACGACATCATCAATGTCTCACGCACTAGTAAGTAGTAAATAATCTATGTCTCTATTACATGATTAAAATGTTCTTGTTGCTAATAAATTGTAGTTAATTAATCCCAACATGCAGGTCCATACGATAACTTTTACAGCAAGAAAATAAAAGAAACCCAGAGAGGTAATGATTGTTAGTCAAATAAAATGGAGTATTGTATCTGACCATCAATTTCCACTGAACACCCTCCTTTTCTTTCAATAAATAAGTTTGTTGCCAAAAGCACGAACACATAATTAACTATACATAACACACTACTACAGAATAAGCTATCACTGCTGACCCTATCACTACCGGAATTTTAAAACCGATACTGATAGATGCATCACTGCCGGTTCGTAAGAAAAAAAGGCTATCACTGCCGGATTTTCTAACATAAAAGCCGGTAGTGATGTCTATCACTGTCGGTTGCATTTCATATACCGGCAATGATCCATAGGCTCTGGACCCAAAAATTTTATTCATCGTAGTTAACTCGTCCGTGCGGCCGCCGAATCCACCTCCCTCTCTCTCCTCTCTCTCATATCTCTCCCCGCTCTCTCTCCTCTCTCTCATATTTCTCCGCTCCTCAGACCTCCTCCATATTTCCCCAAATCTCCTCTCCAAATCCACCTCGTTGCGGCCGCCGACGAGCGGTCGGGATGCCGGCGCAGCGAAGGCATGAGGCCGCCGTGGGCGCCGGCGAGCGGTCGGGATCCCGGCACGGCTTCTTCTTCCTGGCGCTGGCGAGCGGATCCACCCGGCGATGAGCTTCTTCCTCCCGGCGACTGGCGCGAGTTCTTCCTCCCGGCGACCGGCACGAGTTCTTCCTCCCGGCGACCAGCGCGAGCGCGGCTCGGTCGACCGGCGCAAGCGCGGGCAGCTCGCGTGGATCCACCTCGGCGGCAGGAGGGCGAGAAGCGCCGGTGGTTCACGGTACTCTTTCTCTTCCCCGGCAATTTTTCCTTCCCGGTGCTCTTTCTCCTCTCTCACACTCTTTCTCCTCAGATCTGTCTTGGGGGCGGCGAATGGGGGCGCGGCCTCAGATCTTGCGTTTGAGCGGCGAGGGGCGGCCTCCGGCATGAGACCAAGCTCACCCTTCCCTGCAGAATCTCCACTCTCTCCCCCTCCCCTCACTCTATGTTGTACGAATCAATTTGTGGATGAGTTGATTTGAGATGTGTTGAACCCTTCTGTGTGATGTATGAATCGATTCGATTTGTGGATGAGTTGATTTGTGTTGTGTTGAATCCCTCCTCCTTTGTCTGATGTATGAGTTGTTTCTTGTATGAACTGCTTGATGGAGCGGCGGTGGGGGGAGCCAGCGAGCATGGCGGTGGTGGCGGTAGCTAGCAAGCATGGCGGTGGCAACGGTAGGCAACGAGCTTGCTTGCTGTACTCTTTTTTTGTTTTTTTAAAGCTTATCACTGCCGGGTGAAGTGCCGGCACTGATAGCCTAGAGGCATCACTATCGGTATGCCACTGCCGGTTCAAAATCCGACAGTGAAGGGGGATTTTGAACCGGCAGTGATGTCGAAAACTGAGGTAGTGACACAAATGGCTAATAAATATAAGGATCAGCTCCAAATCTAGAACAGAGGAAAAATACAAAGAAAACTAAGTAGTTAATTAAGAACTCTAGGCTAATTTGTTGATATATTAAAAATGAAGCAATACAATGTCATGAGTGCTCCATTAATTGGAAGAAGAACACACCATCCACAATATTAATGATACTCGCATTATCTGAAACACTCTCTTCATTCCCTTCACTATCCTCGGCGCATGCATTCAAATCCAAGGTAAAACCAGATGACTCCATCCCATTCTCTATGTTCATGCAATTTCCTTCCTTTCCATCCTTATTGATGACCCTTTGCTTGAGCCGAGGAGAGGAAGCGTTAGACATTGAATCGAGTGCTTCACAACTCAATACAATGATGGCATCCCCCCAAACTGATCTCATCACCATTGCAACCCCTAATTCTTCCACTTGTGATCGCATTCCTGACGCCGATCTCCGACACATAGTCCAGTTGCTCAACACCGTCGATGATTATCACCCGATGAGGGTTTTCGAGTATCGCATCATACAATCTCTGAACGCAACCATGCCCAGTGTCCAGTGATCTTTGCCTCTTCAACATCGGCTCGCCGGAGCTGGAATCCGAGTGAACATGGGTGGACTCATCAGCTAGTGAGATGGAGGTGAACTTGCTGTAGGAGCCAAAGACAAGCCTTGCAAGCTCCCGAGACACTGCTTTCTTGCCATCATTGCCCCCTCCTTGGAAGAGCAACCATGTCACTGAACTTGGCTTCTCTTGGAACCACCTCCTCCTCCTTGTCATGCCCGAGCGGCACTGGAGCACGACACTTGCAATCTCTGCAACCTGGTCCTTGTGATGTGGAGCCCGATTCTCAAGCGCGTTGCAGAGGATCTTGAGATTCTCAGCGGTGAGCTCCGTGAACTTTGGCAACTCAGCTGGGGCACCTTCGGATGAGTTGGACACCGAGTAGGATTTTTCTGGACTAGTAGTCCTTGCAAGCAATGATTGACGATCATAGGACCTGGGCACCGGGTCATCATGTCGATAGTTTGGGCAAGGTTGCATCAGCTTGAATTGCCATGGCTCGGAGCTCATCATCAAGCTGGCAGCATTGAAGCTTGGGGCAAAGGAGCCGGAGATGGAAGAAGTGTCTGGAGAGTTAGTAATCTGTGAGGAGAAGCTCAGTGTGAGCTCCGACGTGTGTGGTAAGCTGCTGATCCATTAAAATTGGGGCTCCAATCTTGCAACTGCACAGAAGAAAATTGATACTTTTAGAAACAAAACCTATTGTTATTTAATCCACGCAAAATCTGAACACAGGAGGTGTGGGGTATGAACAAAGATGGCAAAGAATCTTTGAGCCGTGCATCTTACTTAGGAAGAAATGATTGATGTAATTTGCTAAGTTGTTTAAGCATGTGTGTGATATGTTTATCTTAATATAGCCCTTCTTGGCCCCTTGCTAAGTTGTTTAATCATGTATTATTGGATTGAGCATAGGAATGTACCTGAAAACTGGTGCTGCGGCTCGCCGGTCTTGTCATATCTTGAACTTGGTACCCCTGAAACCATGGCGGCACACTCGGAGTTGTCGCCGCCACCTTGGTGCAGGAAGTGATGAGCTCACTCTCGCCGGTAGCAGTGCCGTTAGCGAAGGGCCAAGGCCTTGTTGCTCTTTCTTGATTAGCTTGTTCGGCATCACTGGAAGAACAGAGAGAACCAGCCGGCATTTCCAGACGTTAATCATCTTGTTATGGTCGTTAATTACCGCAAACTCACAAATAATATAATTGATTTGAGCACCGAACCTGTTGCAGGTGAGGCTCAACGAGAGGCGGCCGTCCGGCACGACGACGGGGTGCAGTTCCCAGACGGCCTCAAGAGATGGCTGCCCTGCTCTGGACTTCATGTAAGCCTGGTTGTTCCCGAACCCTAGCAGGCAGAACCTGTCGAGGCCTCTGCCAGCGCCACCGGCAGCGGCAGACACCAAGCTGCCCACTTCCATGACGGCGTGCTCGACGGGGCAGTAGCCGCACTGACCGTGTTCACGGCCACTGCCGCCGCGTCTTCTCCTCTCGGACACGGTGGCCCAGGCCTCGGCGGCGTACGCGAGGTCCTCGAGGACGAGCACGACGCCCTTCCCGGCGGCGCAGCCCTGGCGAACGAGCGCGCGCAGGTCGCCGGCCTTGGCCTCCACCTCCTCCCTCAGCATCCGCTGGAAGGACGCGGCCGAGAGGGGCACGAACTGGACGTTCTTGAGCCGCTCGTGCCGCTGCTGCAGCTCCCCTTTGCTGACCCTGTCCATCACCGCCTTCACCACCACCTCCGCGGTGGCCGCGCTCTCGCCGATGACCACCACGCACCGCTTGGTCCCGCTCGCCATGCAGTCGAGCACGCGCATGGCGTCGTCGTCGGACTTGTTGGGGCGCCTGCTTGCGTGACTGGAACCTGCCGCAGGAGAGCCCGTCGCGTGGCCGTTGGTGGGTGGTATCGTCGTGTTCGGTTGATGTTCCGGCGACGACGACGACGAGACGGCCTTCTCGACGTTGGCCTTGACCTGGGAGCTGGAGAAACCGGCCTCGCGCATGACGCGGCTCACGCTGGGGTCGTCGAGGATGGAGATGATGAGCTGCTCCATGTCGACCTTGGCGGCGAGCACCGGCTGCGGCGGCAGTCCCTGTCCCTGCCCTCCTTCCACGGCGCCCCGGCGCTGGTGCGCCTGCGCGCGCTTGAACGCGGCGACGAGCGCGTTGGACAGCACGGGCGCGTGCTGCTGCCCGTGCCCGCCGTGGTGGACGGGGTGGAACATGACGGCGGCGGCGGCGGGGCCGGCGGTGGGGAGGCGGTTGAGCGCGACGTTGAAGCAGAGCTCGAGCGCCTTGCACTGCAGCGGGTGGGAGTGGGAGCGGAGGCAGGCGGCGCGGAGGAGCCCCGCCGCCGAGAGCATGGCGCTGGCGACGTGGAGCGGGGTCACCTGCGCGTGCCCGCGCCGCCGGGCCAGCGCCACGGCCTGCCGCACCACGGCCGCCGCCTCCGCGGCCAGCGCCTGCTGCACCGCGCAGCCGCCGGCTCGCATCCTGCGCTTGCTTGCTGCTGGCTTTGCCGAGATGTCCGTCCTCTGCAACTGCAATTTGGGGAGCAACGTGTAGGCGCAGGTCTCTTGCTTGCTACTACCAGTGATGTGATCCCTTTTTAGTAGTCAGGTGGGTGGAGTGAATGTTTCTCTTGGTCTTGGTTACACACATGTAGTATTATACTGCTGTGATTACATGTTCCCATCATGTAGGGAGTACTAGCACACACATTAACACTTAGCAAATAGCATCAAGGACAAAACCAACACGATGACACTGATAAAGTGCATGTTATGATGATGATATGTTGTAGTATGCCAGTATCTGAGTATCTGACTATAGGAGGCCAACATGAGGATCCCTGGCCCACATGTCATTGAGATATCAGTGTCATATTACGAGCGTATACAACTCTCTAAAAATATTGTGAGCGTCGTAGTAGGTGTTTAGGCTAGGGGGCAAGAAGGACAAATTGGCTGGTGGTGCGTCCCGCGCGCGCGCCTGTAGTTTCATGTGGATGTAAAGCCATGCACACGCACTTATATATATTCTTCTCCCCATCTTGCACTCAACCTCTGAAACTAGCTAGATATATATGGAAAAGGTGCCACATGTATAGAAAAATTCAAAAATCCATGTATGCACATATCAAAAGTTCATTTTACAAGCACATTGGTGTATTACATTTCTATTGTGTTTTGATCAGCTGGGTAAGAAGCGTATAGAGTACCATTATGTCCCATATAAGGATTTAATATTATAGTAAAACCTAGTCCCTTGGTATATTACTTATGGCTTGTTTAGATGCACTTGAATTCACCTTGATCCATGTGTGTTGAAGTGATTTTGCTCCGTACAAAAATATGGTCGTCTACATATTGGTCTAAATAGCTCGCGAGCATACAAAGTGGCATTTTTTTAGTTTTAAAATGAATTATAATGGCACTGGCCATATTAGGTGAGAAGTAGTGGTGCATCTTAGAAACATCAACTTTATAAGGCAAAGTTCTAATTAACCCTACTTAAATTATTCTCCTATGTATATATGGAACACACCATTGCATGGAAATATTGAAACTTTAGGCTTCACTATGATAGGCCAGGATGAACATATCCATATATACATGAAAAAGAATAGTCTTGCACCTCTAGAATGTAAAAGGGGGCACTCGTCATATTAGTGAAAAAAAACTTTTCTCCAGCACTTCTCTTATATTTTAGGTACCTGATTTTTTTGTTCTGTAATTTTATCGTTGTTTGAATAAAAAAATATGAACTGTCTCTTATGAGTTGTTTTTTTAATTGTACGTTTGTCTAAGATTGTTGTTTACAAATTCAGGCACGTGAAATATCAACTCCCTTTCTCTAGGGAGAAGAGTGGTAGGTAATCTTTCTAGATTTCCTACATAACAAAGTTGTTTGTTGATAGTTTGGAGAAAACCACCGGCCATAATATATTATGAATGCTTAGTGAAGGTTGCAATATGGTGTTGGATGTGGGGAACGTGAGTTGGGATCCTCAAGGCTGAAGATGAGGAGAGAAGCAATGTTGTCATCCAACAGTTCAAAATAATCCGATCGGTTTGCATTGGGTCTATACTAAATGTTGTGACGGATATGTACAAAATCCCTAAAATTCCACATTTACCATTAATATCGAGCCCACATGTCATAGACACATCAATGACAAATACGATCTTCAGGAGTTTTGAAATGGCATGTGAAGAATTTACTTTAAACTCCTTATTAGCTGTTTGGAAGAATGGTTTTAAGACTAACACCAATGTAAATTACTGGTCTGTAAAATTTTACAACCTAGATCTAAAATGTCTGCTTGGATGGACAGTAACGGTTATAATTTTACAACGGTATTATACTATAATGCCTTTCCAACCGAAAAACAGAAGTCATGTCCAGATGCTCATTCTTTAGTCCATCGGCCCGGGAGAAATTGGGTGCTTGACTGCTCATGGTCATGGGATTGTAGCATGTTTATTTGGTCTTCGGTTGTTTTTCTTCTTGCTGCTACTCCCTCCATTCCAAATTATAAGTCATTCTAACTTTCTTGGAAAGTCGAAGCATCTCAAGTTTAACTGAAATTGTAGAGAGAATTACAAAGATTTATAACATCAAATAGGTATACTATAAAAAAATTAATAAAGAATCTAATGATATTTATTTGGTATCATAAATATTATTATTTTTTATATAAATTTGATCAAATTTGAGATGCTTTGACTCTCTGAAAAAGTTAGAATAACTTATAATTTGGATGGAGGGAGTATTGTTCTTCATAATTCACCCAAACAATCATTTATATGGGAATGATGTTCTGGTTGTCCTCTTGTGCACAAGAAATCGCGGGTGGAAACAAATTACAGGTGAAATAATTTACAAAAAAATTCAAATAGGGCTTTATTCATATATCAGTATGTGACATGCGGCTTTGTTTCATTTGATTTTTGCATGCATGTAGACATTGTGTGTCGTGTGGACCTCAGCATCGATCTACGCTAGCTGCGTGCTACATGCATGCATGCCTGCATCTGCATGCGCGTATTTTTGGTGGCCCACTTGTAGTTGTAGGATGCGCGCGTGCAACACTGTTCATCGATCGAGTGACACATGAATGTGCATGCGGAACCTAGCAGAGTAGCTTGCATTGGTCTGCCACGACCACCAGATACAGGAATGCACATGCATGCATGCATGCAGCAGGATGCATCGGGAACTGCGTACGTGATCCATCGATTTTTGTCTGTTCTCTCTCGATCTCTACGTGTACTCTCGATCCAAAGGGAGGACTGCCATCATATCGATCTGGCTACTCGATGCATCAGACATCTCTCTTCACTCTCAATTGCTTCAACTACCGTCCCATGCATGCATCTTTCGTCATTGCCAAATTGGACGGCTGCGCCACAAACCAACAAGCAAAAGAAGAATTAGTCACCGGCGCCGTCAATGGACAATGGTTCTTCTGCTTCTTTCTTTTTGTTTATCCTCATTTTATTTATATTTATACAATGTTCAGTGAAGAAACATAAAATTATATTTGCATGAATGAAAATATAGAGCGAAGTAGCGATACAACGTTTCAACAGATGCATATTCATGGCGGTAAAATCTTTTGGTCAAAACTGCTGGACCTGAAGTAATTTCAGTCAAAAGCCGCCTTTGTCCCCCCCCTCTCTCCTCCCTATATTTGGTCCAAAAGCCACACAAAAGACTGTGTTCATGATTAGAAACCAAAGCAATTAAAAAACGCCAAGCAAATGCTACAAAAGAAGTGCCTGGAGGAGAAAGAGGAAAAGGGGGGGAGAGGATGTGGGAAAAGCATAAAAAAAGCAGGAAAAAGGGGAGGGGGAAGATATACACTGGCTAATTAAAGAAACACACATTCTTCACAAATATGTATATCTGCAAGAATGACAGGCTTAATTAGCAATGCATGGCGGGTTTAGAGGGAAAAAAGGACGTCTCTTTATTTAGTTGTTTTTCCCTTTCATGATGAACGAACAGAATGCTTTAATTAGGTATGATACATCCATCTTTCCATAAAGCAAAGGAATATAGTCAGGAAAAGCACTTCTGTGGCATTTTCCTGATCAAACTAAAAAAACAGCACGAATCAAACTGTATATGAATGTCCGCTACTTGTTTTCTTCTCTTTTTTATTTCAGGAAAAAAAGGAATTTGTTTGTTTCAGGCGTAACCTTTTTTGATGTTATGATACATTAGTAGCTAGGATTATTTACTGGGCTAAGAAAAGCTAGGATTGTTTACCTACTACTGGAGATATCTCCAGAACTCCTACTACTGTCCACTTCCATTTATCAGATCGGATCAAAAGCCCAGAAGAGTGCACACACAACAATAAACAATTTGTTCTTGAATATGTACAGACAGCATCAGTAAGCACAAAAATCGTTCAGTTCCAAGAGTCAACAGAACTCAATACCTGTTTGTCACAAAGATACCAATGTCATAACACTTGAATTGTTTCTGTAACTTTTAGGTTCCTTGTCCACTAATATGCAGACAGCTTCACATGCATGGGAATCTAATGAAACACAACGTTAATGCGTTCTTAATAGTATCCCCTCCTCTTATTTGTCAATATGAAATGGGGGTTATATTCACACAATGGGAATCTAGTAAGGACAGCAGTCATGCATTAGTATTCCCTCATCTTATTGTCAATATACTACAAAGGGATTACAATCACAAATGACTTGTAAGCAACAGAGAACTTCCAAGAAGTTTCTCTTACGCATCGCACCATTGCATGTCAAGGCAGAACTCTCAAAACAATCTGGAGGGTTGGATGGCTGTGCATATTGGCAGCCATCAGTTCCCTTGCCCAGCAAACAGAGGATATATGTACTATACAATGCCAGAGAAAGTATTTTGTGCTGCCACAATCTTCAAGTAGGTAGACCCTCTAATTACCATCGAACAATTCCCTCTGTATGCCAGTATGTGTATCACATGAATACTGAAGTTCATCAACCCAATCATGGCGCATGTGTTCTTTGGGTATGATTTAGGATGCTACTGAACCTTACTTATCTGCCAATTGGTTGTGCAGGAAGTCTAAAACAGAGAGGCGT
Source organism: Miscanthus lutarioriparius (assembly GCA_904845875.1). NCBI lineage: Eukaryota > Viridiplantae > Streptophyta > Magnoliopsida > Poales > Poaceae > Miscanthus > Miscanthus lutarioriparius. The sequence goes on from CAJGYO010000538.1 coordinate 142,796, forward strand.
TGCAAAATACAGATAACGCTTAGTTCACAACAACACATAGAGGCGCAATGATGATGAGATATGATGGGGATAATAATACTTACCCTTTGCTCAGGACTAGCTTGTTCAGAACTTAGCTTCAGCTTCCCAAGGCATTCAATTGCTTCCTTGATACCTTTGACTGCAGTGCTTTCATTCCCAAGATTTCGATCAATATCTGCAACTTTGGCAAAAGAAGTTGCTAGATCAGTTACCTATATCCAATGTTTGTCAAATTATCATATTATAAGATGCCCATCTTAAGGGAAGCACACTCTGAAGTCTCAATCGTCTATCTGTTGTACGTAACAACTTATCTCAAAGAGAAACAATTAACCCAACCTAGAATAAATCAAGCTTCACTTCTCTTCCCCCCAAAATAAATAAATAAATAAATCAAGCTTCACTTCTCAAACAAAACTATTCACAAAAGGAGTATTTATATCAGACAATGAAAAATCCTACAAAATATCAAATAAAGATACGTTCCATAAAAAAATCAAATGCAAGCAAACCAAGGAATCTAAGTTGACATTCGACTATTCTAGGACTGCACAAGTTTGTACAGTAAGGAGACGCCTTCGAAAGTTTGGATCCTAAAAAGGTCAAATTTGATAACACATCTGCAGTGAAGAATATAATTTGATTTATTCAAGCTATATACTGGAGATAGTGTGTTAGGGAAATACAAAAGCTTTGCAGCTATGCCACTTAACAGGAACTTGCACTTTCCTCAGAAGTACAGACAGTGTTTATCTTGGCGACGTTTTCTTCATCATTATTCTGTTGCTCTTTGTCATCAATACATCTGTAGCAGTACAAACGAACTAGAGATTTATGCTTGTTTCTCACGATCACACCCTCTGTAGCAATGACTCTTTCATCCTGAATTTGTACAGCTCCATCTTGTTTGAAATCCTTGACATTGTGATGCAGAAAGCACAACAGCCCAGACCATTTAGAATTTGGGTCAACGTCAAGAATCTCATCCAAGAGAACAAGAAGAGTGGAAAATCCACCTTCAAGCAGAAGTTTGCATCCTCATCCATGACTATGTCAGTTACCAACTATTGACATCTCCTAATGGCCTTGGATGACACTTTGGGCAGCCGGTTTCAGTCACAAGGTTCCATTTGTAAATGGCTCCTCAACATGGGATAAAGCATGGCGCAGGGCCTTCAGGTGATGGAAATAAATAGTCAGATATCGATATATTCACCTTGGACAAGCTCACAAAACATGTCTCAAAGATGCAGCCCCCATCTCTCCTTATAATCTCTCGAATTCTCTATGCTGGTGCACATGATGTGAACCATCATGCTATTCGGACAGAGGACAATGTAGCCATATGTGTATGCTTGGGCTGTAGGCGTGTGGGCCGTTGAACGGTTGCTGGTGCTAGCTGTAGCGGGGAAGCATATAACCGCCGTCTGTAACTGTTGAGACTAACGAATGAGAAATCCTCGAAATCGACTTCGTCCTCTTCTTCCTCTATCTGAATCTGTTCTTCCCCAAACTATCTCCTCCAAAGTCTTTAGGTCGTGGAAAAAAATTGGGTTTTAAAACTGAATCCTTTTTTTTTCATCAAAACGTTGAAGACTCACACAATCGCGAATTCACGATACATTGCATTCACATCCCCTAGTATGCAGAGGCATTAGCATATCTAATACTCTGTCACACACCTAAAGAGCGAGACGCCGGATTCAGTTTGGGGAAGATGTGTGAATAATGGGTGAGCAGAGTACTTGGCACAGAATTTTGCAGTGGCAGCCCAACTTGATCGTGGGCCACAGTTGGGGTGGATCTCGCGGGGGTAATTGCTGGCCAGAGATGGCCCAAGGCCAGTCAGGCACATGCCTCAAGCAGTCAAGCATGAGCCTGGCACGGCCTGTGGATGCTGTGATTCAGCCATTCAGGCAGGAAAAGATGGGCTTTGTCGTCTCCCCGTTCGTCCACTAGTGGCAGCTGCTACAGACAAGACTTTTTCTTTAAAAAAAAAGCTACAGACAAGACTTCCATTTCCCTCAAAAAAAAAAAAAAAGACAAAGACAATACTTCAATTGGTCGGTGCCACTGCTTCGGATCCGGTTCTTGCCGCAGGTTCAGTTTCAGGTTCAGGTTCAGGTTCAGAAGGCAAATGATGCAGGATCGCAGGTGGTGCATGCAGCTCCTTGTTTGGAAAGATCCGCTTCTGGCGCAAAGATGTTGGTCGCCTTTTGACGAATCCACGGTTCCGTTCACCCCCAATGGCCGACCAATACGACTCGGATGCATGCATGTCGTGCACTCTTGCTTGCATGTACAGAGATTAATTAGTGCGGTGCCTGCCTGCCACATAATCCGTAGTGGGATGCAGTTTTGTTTCGGTGATGAACCACTTATATACGCTACGCACTACGCTAGTGGCAATAATAATATGTTCAGTCCAAAGAGGCTTGTGAAGTTAACTCCTTGAGAAGAATGATATCGGACCTAAACTTCTTGTGCAGCATGCAGAAAAAGATAACCCGTTTTTTAATCTGTACGCGCTAGCAGGTCACGCATGTTGCTTGTTGGACCAGTTTATTCTCAGCAGAGGGTCTACGTTATTTACCTAGCCATACGGAGTATGAAAAAACTTGAATGTAAAAAAAAAAAATACCCATCAAAGATGGTCCACAAACGTACTAATTAAGCTAATAAATCAGTTACTTCTTCAGCATCAGTCCTAGATAGACAGCAAGCTCTGAAAGACGTTGAGTTGCTACTCCCGTTAAGCACGCCAAGTTTGGGTTGTGATCAATCAGTAAGCCTCAAAATTAAATGGGAGTTTAATAAATTTATTAAATACCACTGGTACCACTGCTACATCATGCCGATCGCTTTCTTTCAAGGAAAATGGGTAGCATGTTAACATATGTGTGTAGACCACATACAATTCCCAATTTCGTGATATTTTTCGCTAGAGCTAGGTCACATCTGTTGACCCAATTTATTTCCAATCCTCCCATGATTTGGTCTCCTAGCTAGAGTGCAATATATATTATCAGTTTGGCTTACACTCCCTCTATTTTTAAATACATGATGTTCAGTAGTTACATAAATAAACTAATTGGTTTGCCTTCAAAGTCAATATTTTTTAGATGAAAGGAGTATCCAACATCCAATTTGGGAAGGAACGGCCTCACATATTATTCTATCCAATGAAATAAGGACCTATTGGGCATGGAGAACACTTGAGGAAAAGTCAATTTTTTTCAGCTCCGGCTGCTATATTCTTCACCAGAAAACGGATCCTTCTCAAAAGTATTTGGTACGGTTCTCTTGACTCCTCTACAGAAGTTACCGCTGGAGCCGTACCAAATAGGCCCTAACAAAATTAACATCCCCCAACAAGTATAAATGTGAGTAGGATCGGTTTACTGACATTTGTGTTTTGGGTCCCATTATGTAGAGGCTTATCAACGAAACGTATTTGAGCAAAAATGCCCACCACAGGCTGACAGGCTGTCATCAGTCGCCATGATCGTGCTTTTGTGCAGTCGTGGCAGTCACTAGTCCGACACCAACTAACACAAACAATCCTGACCGTAAGATCATCCCCATGGCAAGCGGTTGGAAGTTGATCACCACCTTGTGTCCCTGTTGTTGTAATCCCTCGTTGTCTTGGCAGTAAGCATAGTGTGTGTCCACGGCTCCATGCGCGCATATATTATACGGTTCACCCAAACGAAACGAGACGAATCTTTTCTCTCTTGTTTTCCCACGTGGCTATCGCTTTCTTATTAGTTATTACATATTGAAAATAAGTGCATCTTGTCAATTATGACCATGGACATGTTTCCACTATTATGATAGTACTAAGAAAGAAAATATTATGTGGTTTTTTGAAACGGTATTATGTGGTTTTTGTAAGTACGGATGACGACACACCATTGCAAAACAGTAAAGCAACGTAGTACTCTCTCCGTTCCAATTTATAATTTGTTTGACTTTTTTTACCCTAAGTTTGACCATTGGTCTTATTCAAAAAAATTGTGCAAACATAGTCAAATTTAAGTCATTCTCGAAGAACTTTTGTTAATAAAGCAAGCCACACCAAAAGAAGTGATATTTTGAATAAATTTTTGAATAAGACGAGTGATCAAACTTAGAGTAAAAAAAATCAAACGAATTATAATTTAGAACAGATTTAGTACTATACATTGAATCAAGTTTTGCAAGCACACATCAGCATGGATTATTGTTCTTATACTATACAACGCAAATTCTGTATATAGTCGACAAAAACTGTCTTAATTTGTGTTTTGATCAGTGTTTAGTGACTCTAGCAAGCTAGCTTGACCTCTCAATGGTTGAATAACCAGCCATTTTACTATATATACTACCAAAGAGACAAAGACAACTCAAGGAAAGAGGACTATTCGAAGATTTTTTTTTCTTGTGATGTGACTAGAGAGAACATCCCAACGAAATGGATCGTTTCCTTTTTCTTTTTCTGTTAAACATCGCTTTTCTTCCCGTTGAAGATTTTTTGTGGACGTTACCCACAGATTTATTTTCCCTAATATGATATGATATTTGAATCGAAAAAGATTAGACCAAAGACCAAGATTGATCCTGCTTTTAGGGCCCGTTCGTTTCTCTCAGAATTGTGCCCTACAAGATTTCCACCTGAAACCACAGGCTAATTTATATAGTAATTGAATAGCCGGAACGAGTCCTGGCCTCGTTCCGGAACAACCGAAGGAGCCCTTATAGAAAAAGCTCAATAGGAGTGAATCAAAAAAAGATTATGTGGGTTTGGCAAGTATAGCTGACGCCATCGAACATCGATCAAACCATTAACATTGCAGTTTACCCATTGAAGATTTGTACATTGAATTTTGATCTAACATTTCAAGAAAGCTTTCCTTCAGAGCAACAACAACAATGCGTTTTTGGACATATTGTATATATAGAGTTCTGATACGTATATTCATTTTCAGTCGACTCTTTGAAGCACTGAAGACGCAGGCACACACGCATTATCCCTGCGTCCACCTCCGATAAGCTACAATGACGTGTCTTGCATAGTAAGTAGTAACTGTAGGCACATGTTGATAGCAAGTCATCTGTTAGCTATTGCTAAAACAAACTATAATTAACCGAAAATACCCTAGACTCAACTAACTTTCATTGGTTCCGCCAAAAAAAACTAAACAATTCAGCTATAGTGATCAATAATGTTGATCTACTAGTATATATACGTCACAGAGAATTCCGTAGTGTAGGTAAAAGTGTTAGGCCATTGTTACTGGTGATTGTACCGACTTAAATCTCCTTGTTGTGGGCTCCAAATTTTGGTTAAACCATACTAATCTCTCTTTATTTTAAAAAACGCACATCTATTATTTAGCTCATTCGAGCGCAGCTCTATCAGCTAAAGTTCTCGCGTTCCTTATCCTTACTGGTAGTGATGCTCCACATCATCGCGCCATTGGTATTTAGGCATTTAGTAGAAAATCCATTTTACACTCACCAAAGACAAGACACGATTGAAATAAAAAAGAAAAGAAGACTGAGGGACCAAATCAACATTGAAACCAAGAGGATTTTTGGATTAATTAAGGGCTTGTTCGGTTAGGATGGATTGAGCCAAGAAATCATTCCCACTGATTAAAGTTATACAAATTAGACTACCAATCTAACTGCAAATTGTTCCATGTGACCATTGCTGATCAGACGAACGGGCCCTAAGCTGAAAGCTCTACAATCCATAAACGAAACAAAACAGCTAATGCCCTATTCGTTTGGCTGATAAGTTATGGCTAAAAGTACTGTTGGCTGATTTGTTGTGAGAGAAAAATATTGCTGAAAAAATACAGCTTATAAGCCAAGCGAATTAGACGTAAATCCACAGCCGAGACTGCGATGACATGGACGGTGGACCCAACAATTATTGCGGGTCCCACCACCCAGCAGCGCCGCTCAGGCCGTCAGGCGCTCACGTCGAGCGCCCCGTCGAAAAAATTCCGTTTCAGTTTTTTTTAAAAAAAAATCCCTTTTCCCGTCACCCACCCCACCCCCGGGTTTCACTCTATTTCTTTTGCTCCAAAAACACACGCCTGCACCCACTGCCGCGTGGGCCCACCCAGCGAATATTTCGCATCTTTCAAACGACACGTTTATATTCATTCATTAAGATCCTTCATTTGTGGATGGACTCTTTCTCCCTCTCCAATAACAAGTCTTCCCTTCTCCACCACGTCCAGCTCCTCCACGACTCCACGCGCCTCCGGTCCGATCCCGCCCTGATCGCGCCATGGTGACGGCGGTGGTGGAGTCCTCGCTGCGGCAGCGGCAGAGGCAGAGGCTCCGGTCGCCGCTGGCAGGCGCCGGCAGCACCGGCGGCGGTGTGGACTTCGAAGTCCGGCACTTGCGCCCCGCGAAGCGCGCGTCTGGGTCCGGCGGCGGGATGCGGGGCCGGTGGGCGCCGCCTGAGATCGAGATCCCCACCAACGGCCTGGACGCCGGCGGGGGAGGCGGGCGCGGGTACACCAGCCTGCGCGACATCATGTCCTCGCCCGCCGCCAAGGCGAACTCCCCAGACGAGGCACCCGCCGGCGCCGGCGCCGTGGTGGCCGGGGACGTGCACATGATCCGGCACCCGCTGGTGAAGCACGCGGCGTACGCGTACCTCCAGCTGACGCCGTCCGCGAGGGAGGAGGCTCGGAGGCGGATGCTGCAGCGGAGGCGCGGCGGCCCGCTCTGCCGCCTCTTCCTCGGCTGCCTCGGCTTCGTCGGCGCGCTCTTCGGGCGGCAGTGACCGCGCACGCACGGTCACAGTTTTGGGCTCGCATGCATTTTTTTTTTTGCCTTGTTCCCTGATGTAACTTTGTTCATCATGGTTTTTTTTCGTGTACTTATTAGTTATTAGAACACAATTGAAACTTTTTGTTCAAGTTTTTGGTTTAGGTTTGTAGGTTTTGTAAATATTTCAGTAGGGATTAATAGAAAGGATTTTTTTCATACAAGTAGTGCATGTGATTCTTCTAGATTCTCATTAGCCATCATGGACTTAACTCGTGATTGATGCGATGCAACAGCGTCTAAGAAACGCTAGAACCAATCGAGTATAGAGAAACAAAACGGAGAACTAGAAGCAAGGGAATGGCGGAGGCCAGGTGGTCAAAGATGGACGGCACGGCACGGCCGCCGGCGTTTGGTGGCGCCGGGGCTCCACTCTCCCGGACCACCTGCTCCTCTGTCGCACATGTGAGGACACTACCGCAAAGAAACCCCCCAATCCATGCGTTGGGCTGCTTGGCTCGAGGCTGTGTGTGCCGCCGGCCGCCGCGGTCACCGGAACGCCGGGCACAAGCTGTGGGACTGTGGGAGATGTTCGAGTTCCACGTAGGATCGTACATTAGGAGGGTCCTTGTTTTTTTTTCTTTTGACTTGGTCAGATGTCACGGGAAGGAACACGGATGGTGGGTGTTCCTGAGTTCACACTGGTCACTGCGGGCAACCAGCAATGGCGTTGGCGACGAGGGGGACATTGAGCCCGTGACAGCGGTGGCCTTTTCGTGGAGACCTGTTGTCTCCTCAGACCACACAACCGTCGTGCATGTCCACTTCGCGTCGGTCGCCGGAGGAATGAGAGGAACCCGGGACAATTCGTCTGGCTGGCTCAAGGCTTGGTGGTGGTGCTACATGCACCTGCAGTTGCGTGGGCCTAATTTGATTGAGATTTCGGAGATTGTAGCAAACAAAGAGACGAGATTTCCTTTGCAAGCCTTGTTTTGAAGCTTGGCAGATGGTGCCATGGCCCTTGGCCACTGCCCAGTGCCGCCAATTGGCCATGCAGTTTGCTAATAAAGTGAGGCGACGATGATATGGAAAGAAAGGAGAGATGCTGAATTGGAAGTAGTACCAGGATTTCAGAAACAGTCAGGTGACTGCTGCAGCATTGTCATTCTGTTTCTTCGGAGAAGTGGAGAGGTCCAGCGGGCCAGGTGGGGTGGTGGTGTCACCTGTAGCATGGGATGACTGGGCCTATGGGCTTACCCACACGCTCGCTCGCGGCCTTTGGTGCACACTACAGCTGTCTGGGCCATGCAGATCTTTCAGAGCTAAGCAGACTACCGGCGTATGAAGATTAGAGAGTATTTAGAAGAATATTAAAGTGTGACTTAATTTGATTGACGCCAAGTGGAGTAGAGGAGTCGGCGAGTCATGATGTCCGAGTAGATGGGTGTGATTTGGATGGCTCGCTTGTCAGCTCGGACGGCTCGCTTGTCAGCTCGGACGGTTAGCTTGGCAGCTCACACGGCTCGCTTGATAGCTCGAATGGTTCGCTTGGCAGCTCGGACGACTCGCTTGACAGCTCGGACGGCTCGCTTGACAGCTCGGATGGGTACGATGGAGTCATAGGCGAACAGCGTAATCGAACTCGACGGAGTCAATTCGCGCGGGAGGGCCCTTGGCGTGTCGACCGAGGCGAGGCACGATCCGAGATCTTCTTTGCATGCCTGAGATACGTGAGGTTGCTTGCATGGTGGTGTAGTTTCAGATGCATATGTGCTTGTATATCTCTTCAACTACTCCAATTAGCTTGTACGGCCGGCCAACATCTTTGGTGGAAACACTACTACACATCGCGTTATCGCCGGCCGCCTTTCCTAATTGCTGGTTTTCATGATCCGTGGAAACGATCTTACATATCCGATCAGAAATCACGAGCAACAACAAGATGAGATTAGGTTTCTCCCAACCAAAATTATGACATACGGGTATATCTAGAAGTATAATAACAATATTTAATTAGGAAGCGACTTGACTTAGCTTTCTTAGATTGCTTGACTCCGATCTTGTTGACGCGTGTTGCGTCTGTTGGAGGTGCATGGCAAGGCGTCGGACTCCAACACGTGTGGCCGTTCGCCGAGGGAAACGGTCTTACATATCCAATTAGAAATCACGAGCAACAACAAGATGCGATTAGGTTTCTCCCAACGTACGAGTATATCTAGAAGTATAATAACAATATTTAATTAGGAAGCGATTTGACTTAGCTTTCTTAGATTGCTTGACTCCGATCTTGTTGTCGCGTGTTGCGTCTGTTGGAGGTGCATGGCAAGGCGTCGGACTCCAGCACGTGCGGCCGTTTACCGAGGAAAACCATCCGCTGCGTGCCAGCGTCGAGTTGCCGCCAAATGCCGAGTTGCCGACGACATTGATTGAAGAAAAGATTCCCATCTGGTTTGTCATAGAATCAACAGGCACATCCCCTACCTGGGGCGCCACTGTCAACGAAATCTGGTCGACAGTCCACTGAGGGGTATGCCCATGGTAGTAGATGAATCGATGGAGGTGCACGAGATACGAACTAGATGGTAATACAAGCACCGAGACATAAGATTTAGACAGGTTCGGCCGTCAGTATGACGTAATACCTACATCATGTGTTTCGATGTATTGCATTGAGATATGTGGAGATGTCCATTAGGGGACCCCCTGCCTCTCCTTATATACTCTGGAGGGGTATGGTTACATTGAACATCTGATCAAGTCCGTAAGGAGTAATGGATGGAGGATGATCCTCGATCCGGGCCTACCAGGTTGCCACTAATTACACATAGGCACACACGGTAAATCTGGTAGGGCTCAGGCATCATGCATGCATGAATGGAGCACTGCCGGAGTGCCGGCGCCCGGATGTCCGATGGATACCGATCCATCGGACGGTGCTGTGGACGCCCGCGCCTGACCCTCCTACGCCTGCCGGCCCGTGCTATTATCGCTGTGCACCCGCTTGCTGCTGCTACACAATTGCCATCCGATGCTGCTCGAGTGTGGTTGTGCCTTCGTCTGCTGCTTGCATCCTGTTGCTTGCATGGTGCTGCGTAAAGATTTCCAAACATGCCGGCACTGCACTACACGACCCTAGCCCGCCTGGGCACGGCCCGTCTGGGCACGACACGGCAGGCACGGTTAATGAGGTGTGTCGTGCCGTGCCGTGCCACCGTGCCGGAGTTCAGGCCTAGGCACAGCACTAAACTTGCTGGACCGTGCCTGGCGTGCCGTGCCGGCACGGCAGCCCAGCGTGCCCCGTGCCGGCCCTGGCACTGAAATTACAAAAACATTCATTCAAATCATAAGTTCATAGAGATAACTTCTAACTCATCAAAAACATCAGACAATGCCAGCAAAAAACAGCAAAGAACAGCAAAGAAAACAGACAAGTTTTGAAACTAAAACTAATTAAAGTATGAGCTGTGCAATGGCTGCCCCATTAAAAACCTATTTAGGTAAAACTCACCCTTGTGAGAAACCCTAAACAGGAAAAGAGTACAGCCAGCTTCTAAGATTGTTCATAAGTTCATTACATCCAGCCTCCAGCATGTCCAAAGTCTTAATAGCTATTACAGAATCATTACATAAATGGGGAACTTAATCAACATCAAGATAAAGTGCTTCAAAGGCCTCTTCCAGCTCCTTATCCTCCACCATGTGCTGCAGTCTTGATTCAACATTCTCCCAGTCCTTAATGCAGGTTAGTGCCTCCACAGTCTCAGGGTTCAGCCTCCGACGACGCTCCTCGATGATCCTGCCAGTAGTGCTAAAGGTAGATTCTGAAGAAATGGTTAACACAGGCACAGTAAAAATATCTTTTGCAAGAATAGAAAGCATAGGATAAGTAAGCTTGTGCTCATGCCACCATTGCATGAGGTCAAAATCATCATCTAACTGGCTGACTGTGTCAGAGTCCAGGTAGGATGCAAGCTCACTAGAGTTAGAAGCAGAAGCTGCCTGTAGCAAAGAAGTGGCAAAAACACCCCTGGATTATCAATATTAGGAGGGAGGGAAGAACAACCAGCTCCAATGTCAAGCTCATCATCATAAATGTCAGCCCAAATTGTTCTTTTTTTACCAGAAAGGGATGCAGGAACAGCCCTTTTGAGCCTAACAGAGCCATACATTGCATCATACCTGTTGTACATTCTAAAAAGAAGAGCTCTGGTGTCCAGCAACTTGTTAGTGTAATCAACATTAAAAAGAGAATTCAACTTTCTAAGCACTTTGGTAAAGCCCTTAATCTTAGCTCTTGGATCCAATATGAATGCAATGGAATGAAGATCAGGTATGTTCTTCTAGTACTTATTATATTTGTCAATCATACATTGCACAACAGATCTCAGATGTTCATCATGTTGATATTTATGCAAGTGAACAGCAATCTTAACAATATGATGAATCATAAGTGGAGAAGTAGGATAGTACACACCAGATAAAGCAACAGTAGTCATAAAACAATTTAAGAAATTGCAACATCTTAGTTGCCATATCCTAGTGATCATCAGTCAACAGGAAAGGACTACCTGCAGGTCTAGGGTAATTAGCCTCAATGAAAGTACTGAAAGTACTCCTGTGAGGTAACAATGTTTTCAGCATAAGGTAGGTGGAGTTCCACCTAACATCCATGTCCAGTGAGAACTTCCTAGGTCTAACACTGCTAGCAATGCAATAACTCTTGTATGCAGCAATTCTTTGATTAGAGGAGTTCAAAAAAGAGATTGCAGTTCTAAAGTTGTCAATGAGAGGATTAACAGCAGCCAATGCTTCCTTAACAATCAGGTTAATAATATGACAAGCACATCGTTGATGCAAAAACAGATCAGCACCTAAATACTCTTTAAGTATAGGTTTCAGTTTATCCATTGCATTTTTATTGGCAGATGCATTATCCAAAGTCACAGAAAAAACCTTGTTAAGTATACCATACTTTCAAAGAAGGGACCGTTTTTAACATTTCAAGCAATGTTTTTCAGCATTATGGGAGACATCAATCAACCTTAAACCAAGCACCCTTTTCTCTAATTGTCAATTAGCATTAATGAAATGAGCCAGCAGACAGATAATCTTCTTTGGCCTTTCCAGACCAAATATCAGAGATAACAGCAACAGATGAAACAACATTGTCTTGCAAATAAGTCATTAATTTTTCACGTTTATCATTGAAGTGCTTAAACAGATCTCTAGCAGTAGTTTGCTTAGAGACAGGTGCAAAGGCAGGGTTATGAGCAGTTTTAATGTAATCTTTAAAGGCATCAGTTTCACCAATCAGTAAAGGTAAATCTAGCCTAGCAAGCATACGAACAAGCTCAACACGAGCTACATCAGCATTGTACTCCTAGCGATGAACAAAACCATCAGGATTAAAACCAATTTGAGTTTGAGACATGCGACATTTCTCACGACACTTAACACAAACCTTAAGATGTCGAGTAAGATGTCCAGTGCCATTAGCAGAATAAGCAGAGTATTGTTTCTTGCAATGTTTGCAAGTGGCAGCATACCTGACGGGTCCTACCTGGCACCTTCTTGAAGTGCTTCTCAAAATCATCCCAGACAGCAGAGGTAGAAGGCCGATTGGAGCCTACCACCTCACTGTCGCCACCGTCGGTATCGGGATCGGCCCCTTCCCCGTGGACCGGGACCGCATCTTGGTCACAGGGAAGGGGATCAGCAGCAGACCGTCCAAATAGCTTGGCGCAGTCCTCGTGGACATCGTCCTCCTCATCATCCCTAGCTAACCCGCACATCCACAGCTCGTCGTTCTGGGAGTGATCAAACTCCCCTTCATCGACGTCGCCTACGCCTCGGGCCATCTTTGCCGTCTTCGGTTCCTCGACGACTGCATCAATCAACAATAGAAAAAGACGGTTAGGGTAGGGGATTAGGGTTTGGGTAGGGATTAGGGTTAGGGTAGGGCCCTTACCTCTAGAGCCGGAGCACCCGAAAAGCAGCGATGAGATGGACCGGATGCACACCCCCGGTACCTCAACGGAGACCGAGCCCTAGAGGTGGCGGCGGCGGCGATGAGAACGACAGATGAAAGCGGAGATGCATCGAGGATGCTAAGAACGAGTCCCAATCGACTTTCAGGGATGAAGAACAAGGGAACAGATGGAGATTGAAGGCGGGAACCACCAGATCTAAGAGATAAGAGAGAGATTGAGGGCAGAGAGGGAAGCAGAGATTGAGGATGGAACCACCGGATCGGGACCCCTTACCCACCGGGAGAACGCATCATGGACACGGGGAAGCGCAGAGCAGGCGAGGCGAGGATCGTGTGAACGAGCGAGAGCGAGAGGAGGCGAGACGACGACAGGCGAGGCTGAAGGGGACCCGAGGACGCCTAAGAGGGGGTGAATTAGGCAACTTAAAAAATCTAACTCTAAACTATGGCCTCTATTTCTACCATTAGCAAAATCTATGCAAGAGATAAACTATCTAAATGTGCAACCACGGTTTTGCTAATGTGTTGCTATCTCTACCGCAAATGATAATAATATGATCAATATAAATGCGGAAGCTTAAAGAGCATGGTAGAGATATGCAAACTCCCGTCGATGACTCCGGTATTTTTACCGAGGTATCGAGAAGCGCGCAAGCTTCCCCCTAGTCCTCGTTGGAGCCCCTCGCAAGGAATCCCTCACAAGGGCCAAGCTCCCGGTCGGGTAACTCCGTGGATAGCCTCGGGCCTTCCCCACACGCAAGTGGGTCTCCGACGTGCCTTCCGGCAAGCCTCTCCCGGATGCTCCCCGCCGTCTTCACTATCAAGCTTCCGGCCGAAACGCCGCGGGCCTTGTTCCCTCCGGTACACGGTGGCGGCCACACCACAAACGCGGTTGGTGTGATCTCGCAAGACTTCAAGCCCCTCCGATGTACAACAATGGTGCGCGCAAGCACCGAGTGGTAAGAGGTATGCAAACCTCACTAAACACTAGGCCTAAACCTAGAGCAAGCGCATAAGCGGTGGTCTAATCAACCTAAGCACTTCGCAAAGCACCTATGCTAATCACCTAATGAAACACTAAGCACTATGCAAGTGGAGATTACTAAAATGGTGTATCAACACCCTTGGTATGTTTCCTCAGCTCCACACCTGTCAAATGGCCGGTTGGGGGTTGTATTTATAAGCCGAGAAAGAAAGCCGTTGGGGTCGAATTCCGTGAAATCGCCATTGACCGGACGCCGAATAAATCTGACGGGACGCATCCGGTCGTCCGACCGTTGCGTTAGTGAACTATCGATCGGATATTTGCCGGCGTCGGTCATAGTTTCGTCGCGCTGGAACCTCTGTGATTTCGATCGAACAGCGATGCCTGCGTCCAGGTCGGTTACCATGCCGTGTCTTGGTCGCTTTGTCTGCTGAGCCACCGGTCCAGTGTCGGTCGTGCTTCCAGGTTCGTCCGGTCGAGTCCGGTCGCTCTCTGAGCTCATTTCTTCGTGATGATCTTGCGTGCGGCTTGGTTCGTATCTTCGTGCTTGGACTTTGCTTGATATCTTGGGTCTTCTCTTGTGCTCCTAAGGTCTTGCTTGAGGTGTTGATCATCGGATCATCACGTCGCCTTCAAATCAAATCACGTCTTGCACCCTATTGAACTACAAAACAAACACTTGCAAATTCATTAGTCCAATTTGGTTGTGTTGAACATCAAACAATTAAAATCCAAAGTAAATGGGCCAAAGGTCCATTTTCCTTACAAGAGCTGACGTGAGCGAGACGAGAGAGCTGCGCGAGGGAGGCAGAGGCGGCGAAATAAGCTAGGGTTTGGATGGTGCGGGACTAGGGGGGCCACGGCGGAGATTGAGGACGGAACCCACCAGATATGACCCCTTACCCACCGGAGAACGCCATGGACACGGCGGAGCAGGGGAACGAGGCGAGATCAAAGTGAGCGGGTGAGAGCGAGGAGCGAGGCTGACAGTGGCGAAGGCGGCAGCGAGATGAGGCGGTCTTGAGGAGACAAAAAGCAGGCGAAATGAGCTAGGGTTTGGATGGTGCGGGACTAGGGGGGCTGCCGCGGCGGAGATTGAGGACGGAACCCACCGGATCTGACCCCTTACCCATCGAAGAATGCCATGGACACCTGGCGGAGGGGGGCAGGCGAGGATCGAGCGAACGAGGCGAGAGCGAGGAGGCGACGACGGCGGTGGGCGAGAGCAAAGGCGAGGCAGGCGCGAGAGGAGGCGAAGCGAGCGCGAAATGAGCTAGGGTTTGGATGGTGCGGGGGGGGCAGGCAGCCAGCGTGGTGGCTTATGTACCGCCAGAACAGAAGCCCGCGGCCCCTCCGTGCTGAGCCATGCCGCTTGGTTATAACGGGCGATGCTCGAGCGGCACTCACGGGCCGACTCCTCGGCCTAAACACGAGCACGATACGGGCTAGGGCGGGCTTTCATGCCTGGCTCGTGCCGGCCCGTTTCAACCGCCCGTTTGGAAATCTTTAGTGCTTGCGTGTGGTTGCTTGCATGTTGCTGCGCGCCTCGCTGCTTTGCTGCTCGCATACTCTGCTCGTGTGTTTTGCTGCATACTGCGCTCTGTTTGCTTGCATGCTTAGCTCAGCGTGGTGCGCGGCTACTGTGCTTGCACTTTGCTCGCATGGTATATGTTGGATCTCATTGCGCATGCATGCGTAAGGACCATCCACCACGCGCCGCCGTCGTCGCCATCCGTCAGCGTCACCCATCCCTCGCCCACCACGCTAGTCGTCAGCATCCTCACCATGGAACAAGTCTCTTTGTAACATTAGAACAAAACGACTGCAATAACAAAACAAACTACTGTAATACGAGATGCAAGATCAGAAAAAGAAACTAAATGCAACAAAAAAAATATTACTTATTGCAATACCATAACAAGGCTCTTTGCAGCAAAAAGCAACACAAAAAAAGCAAATGAAAGCAACATCGGTCGAAAAAAAGACTAATACAACAAAGAAAAATTACTTGTTGCAGCAACAAAACAAAGCTCTGCAACAACAAGAAACAAAAGCGAAATGCTGAAAGCAACATCATCGGAAGACTAATGCAACAAAGAAAAAATACTAGATTTACTGCAATGACGAAAACAAAGCTACTGCAACAACAAGAAACAAAGTGCAATGCGAGATGCAACATCCCGAAAAAAACTAATGCAACAAAGAAAAAATTGCTTGTTGCAAAAGCAAAACAACACTCTGCAGCAACATGAAACAAAAGCGTCGAATCACGAGATACAACATCAAGAAAAAAAGAGACTAATGCAAGAATGAAATATTACTTGTTGCAACAGCAAAACAAAACTACTGCAACAGAGCTCGCCGGAACCTAACCACCGCTGCGTCCCTCAGATCCAGATTCAGAGGAGAAGTAGGAGGAGGAGGAGATGGAGGATGAGGGCGGGCCCACCTACCTCGCCGGTGTAGCGTGCTCAGACGGTGTGTGTAGGAGCGTGCGGCAAGCCATGCAACTGCTTGAGCTGCTGGGATTAGGCGGCGCCATGCATGGATGCGTCTTTGCGGCCAGTGATGTGCTCGATTTCTTCAGCATGCAGCTGATGAGGGCGACGCGGGGCGAGGGCACGAGGCACACAGCACGGGCTGGGTCTGTCAAGGCAAGGGGCGTGGTGGAGGGAGTGCACGACATGCGCAGGAGACATGCGTGTGGTGAGGAAGGGCGAGCGGCCAACGCTGAGATGAGCAGATAAGCACCGGAGATTTTTTTTTTGATTGAGAGAGACAGAGCGGAAGAGGAATTGGTGGAGGAGGATGCACGGCGCCACGCGCTTCTGGAACCGTCGGCCAGAGTCATAGCATTACCTAATTTTATTTCGTCCTCCGCGAAGCCATCAGCGTCGTTTGATCCTGAGATGTGCTGGATGGTACAACATACAAATCATCATCATCTCTTTCGTGAAAAGTTATTTATCCGTGCTTAGTACAGCTGTCGAACGGGCCCTAAGCCATATTATCCCTGTCTCGGCATTTTTTTCCTTTTGAATTTTAAACGGGCCCCGAGCCATTTTGCATGGCCCGAAACTTCTTTTTTTTCGAGAAACATGGGCCGGAACGTATATACAAACAAGCGTTGTACAGGGAGCGTGTGGGCCGATGCATCCAGAACCACCGGTGCCGTTTCGGCCATGGGCTCTCGTAGGCCTTTGGGGCTGACCTCTGGGCTAGGACAACTGCATCGATCTGGGCTAATTAAGCCTACTTTACTGT
This sequence comes from Miscanthus lutarioriparius, assembly GCA_904845875.1. Classification (NCBI taxonomy): domain Eukaryota; kingdom Viridiplantae; phylum Streptophyta; class Magnoliopsida; order Poales; family Poaceae; genus Miscanthus; species Miscanthus lutarioriparius. The sequence continues at coordinate 159,826 of CAJGYO010000538.1, forward strand.
CCATGTTACGTAAGTTTGCAAGGCTGGAATCATTCCGGCCCACATTAATATGTCTATGAGCACAAAAAAAAAACAGAAGATAATAAGAACGTATTTCCTCAGAAAAAAGAAGAAGATAATAAGAACGTGTAAAATGAACTGCTTTGAGATTGTCAGAGACAATCAATTGATCTGCTGCCATCTGGGCGATCTGGCTCTGCTGCCCCAAAGGGCCAAGGCCTGCATGATCCAGGCCTGGCTGGCTGGCTGCCTCCATAGACTCAGCCAAGCTTGTGCTGAATCTGTCAGAGGTCACATTCAACACTTCCGCTTGCTACTAGGCTAGCCATTTATCAGTTAAACTGAGGCTAATCTGGCACGCATTTATCGTCAGTTTACCAATCGAAGCGTAAGGGCGCCGTCTGGCCATCAGTAAAACTAGCGCGGTAGTTTTCGTTCAGTAGGTGCCTTGTTCAGATCGTTGGACAAGTACCATAACTTTCACTCGCCTGACGTGACC